>OX596257.1:8117749-8358063 GCA_951394255.1 Polyploca ridens
TCACACTGCCAGCACAGCACTTCTACATAGAGCTCTAGAGACCCTAATCACCGTACGAACGGAACACCACATTTTGAAAAAAATATGATTTTACAAGATACCATTTACCCAAACAAAAACATAATAATGTGGTCCTTCGAGCCAGACTTGATTCACTGAAGCTTAGTCTAAAAGTAAGTACTTTGCAGATTCGATTATATGTTGAAGTTTAGTCAAATAGTACTAACAAGATAAATCCGGCAGACCAGGTACAGTATGCCCGAGCCAGATGCCACCAATCTCGTCAGCCATCATTATTCCAAGAGCTGCTGATCCTTTGGATTTTTTGTCGGATTCCCGCTCAGCATACGCCAAGGAGTTCGGGTTGCACCGTCGTCGAGAGCGGATGTGTCCCGAGACATGTGCTCAGCCTCAGCCCAGCGCCGCGCTATAGGGGCTCTCGTATTTTTTTTTGCTAAGTTTTTGCACTCGATGCATAGATTCGTGCGCATGTCCATTGAGTTTTGTGTGTGTATGTGAGCGTGCGTGCGGGATCGTCACCAATGAAGCAGACTTGGTGAGATCGTTCCTTATTACTTTTTCGTATATACATAAATATTGCCTGAAAAGCACCTGAGACGACGGCAGTTATACGACGGGATCGATATCAGAACCATTATATGTGCCTCGGACATTAGTAGATACATAAGCTAAAACGTTCTCCTCTGACTGCCACCTCGGGTTGAAGGCCCCGGGTGGCTGTCCTTTGGAGCTGATGGGCGACGGTGGCTTGCGCCGACCGCTGGGTGGTCTAGGTAGAAAGTCCACCCTGAAGGCTGATAGGTAGCCTTCTGACATATCGATGTAATCTTGAATTGGCCGCCTACTTGTGTAGTATGTACAGTATATAATTTGTTTATCGTATAGAATTTATAAGGTATGAGTTTTGTTAGAGAAGGAATATGTTGCCACTTGCTTTAGGAAATCCTTGCTTATCCCTTCGGAAGCAGTGGAAACGTGAACATAGTGCTTGTGTAAACTTTGTGCGAGATATTCATTGATAAGGGACATACAGTTTATCCGTTAGAGTATTATCACGTAAAACACGACGCAATATTATAACTTTTAAATTGATGCATTGGTTCATTCTAGCATAAGTAACAATACCAGAACTTATTCCGCTTACAACCTTACTATATATAATAATATAGTATATAATATAATATATACTTATATCCTACTAATATTATAAATTCGAAAGTTTGTGAGTATGGATGTGTGTTTGTTGCTCTTGCACGCGGAAGATGCTGAACGGATTTGGATGAGGCTTGGCCCACGGATGAAATGTGTTCTGCATTAACACATAGGATAATTTTTGTCCCGGGAAAGCATGGGATCCCTCGGGAATGCGGGCGAGACCGCGCGGAACAGCTAGTATATATATAAAATTATAAACGCGAAAATCTGTACCTACGTATGGATGCTTGTTGCTCTTTCGCGCAGAGACTGCTGAACAGTTTTGGATGAGGTTTGGCGCATGAATGGAATATGTTTTGGATTGACACATGGGATACTTTTTGTCCCGGGAAGACATGCGATCCCTCGGGAGTGCGGGTGAAACCGTGCGGGACAGCTAGTCTCTTATAAAGCAACTACGTTTCGGTGAAGGACAACATTCGACTTAAAATTACGACAAAAACAAGTATTTAAACTTGACAACACAAAAATTAATCCGAATCCAACAAAAACCTTAAGTTTATTTACTACACAAATGCTCTCTAGCAGATCGCTTAAGCTCTCCCATCTGGCGTCCATTCAGTTGCCCAATAACTTAACTTTTGTAACACAAAAGAGCTCACGAAGACCACAAAAAAATAACCACTCAAACAAAATAATATTTATTAGGTACTTGACATTGCATCGGGGAATGACAAAAACACGTGCAATAAGCAACTGACACCAAGCAAAAAACTTTCAATACAGCCGTAAACCTTCCAAGTACCTAGTTGAAACAAAAAAAGGTCAAAGGGGCTGCTGGGGTATTAGTGCGAGTCCCAAAATATGTTCTTCCAATATTTTACAAGTTACTCTATAAAATAATACATACTTGCCTAACTGTTTAATCCACTAAAAAGGTTTAATCGCTCAGTTTTATTTCAGTTTAGTCTATAAGCTCTTTCCTACAGGCAAGTACAAGCTCATAGCGTGTGGCTAACTGGCTACCACCCGATTGCAAGATGGAGCATCTGAAGACATAGAGCTGATACAAAATCAGGATATAAGATAGTTCAACCTTCCGTATTTAGTAACCTGGCCTGTATGGGAAACAACAACAACTCAAGAAAAAACCACAAGTAAAATGTAAAATGTCCCGACGACACTTTTGAGCAGAAACGCAACGTCGAATGCATGCATGCATATATCAAAAAAAAATCATAAACATGGAATGTAACTAGGAAAAATAGTATACCTGGAAAAATAGCAATGACAAGGGCTTTACTCCTCACCGCGGATTCACGGTTCTTACTGGAGTAGTCAGCCTCTCATAGTAACCAGCGCCTAACAAGAACAAAGAACTAACCTCATTTTTATCAGTAGGTAGATATATACCCAATGAAACCTCCAAGTCAGCGTCAAGACATTAATAGAAGAATCCAGTCTTATAACGAAAATCGATCTCAATACTCAGGAAAAATAATACTAGAGAGAGACCCACGCTACAGCACTGAAATATGGCAAAATCTTAACACTATATTATGCAACACAAATCCTGACAACGTGATATGGAAGGAGTAAGATACGGCACTCGAATGCACAAACCTCAAGAAGTTTTGGCAATCCGAAAACAAAATCATCCCAACGGGATCATATAGGCCATTTCAACAACCCCATTCATTATCATTTATCCCAGAAGAATATCTATATATAGAAGAATATCTATCTAATAATAACGTATCAATTCACTGACCGTAAATAAGAATGGTGGCAAATCAATCCCATTAAACTCAATCAAGAAACAAGAATCCAATAGGACAGAAGAAGAATCCAAGAAGAAAATTCACAATAATTTTACAACAAAGCACATCAATTGGACAACAACAATTCATTAAATATATATCAAGGCATGAAACTCATGGGAAAGGTGATGGTATCCGGAAATGGGGCTCACTGATGGGACGGGCATCCCATAACCACATAGGCAAATATGTCACAGGAACAGCTATTCAAATAATTAATTCTGACATTCAAATGTAAGAAACATGAAAAGAGAGGACACTACCCCAAACTTATGTAAACCACAAATCAAAAAGGCAAAAATACGCAGAGGAAATGAAGGCCCATCAGGATGTCTACTCGGGATTTAAGAAAAGATATTGCGGAGATAATGCGCAATGTAGTTTAAGGAACAGCACTGCAAAAAAACTATAGTAAACTATTCAAAGCATCATTATCGCACTCCCAGAAGAAATAGCCGGCATGGACCGAAAAACCATACGCTCTTTCAACGGGATGGCATCAATCAGTAACCAGGTAAAATTAGTGACTAGTTTCACTTGTTACAACAACGGATGAAATACGCAGATCCGTACCACAAATCTACGCTCTAGTTTCTGACATTGAAGAATCATCTGGACGGTTGATATCTCAGTACTTAAAAGATATAATACATTATAAGGAAATCATCATCTGCCTGCCCTGTTCCCAATAATTTGGGGTCGGCGCAATAATAAAGACAAATAGATCTATATAAACATTTAAGGACAAAAAAGTGTGGACCCGTTGGAAAAATGGAAATGGAGCTATACCTCGCCATACCTAACTACACTACTGATGGTCGAAGTGTAAAATAACATAACAAACAGAAATAGTTACCTCACCTTATTTTAACTAATATACTACATAACCTAACGTGTTGTTTGTATTAACATCATCGCTTACCATCAGGAGGGGCCGTATGCTTGTTTACTACCTAAGTAGTATAAAAAAGATACATACTTAATATACATAATCATACCCAGACTTGGGACAAACAAACATGTTCATGCACACAAATGCATATCCTGGATGGGAATCTAACCCACGACCTGCGGTGGAATCTTAACCAACCACGCGATCAAAACAGAGGACCTGCATTTAATACATGACGAAAGGATCTAACGACCATTATAGTAATTTATTACTAATACGATATTTATGGACGAAGACGTCATCACATTATCAACTAGCTTGACAAAACTGATAATATATAACATTATGCTTGATGAAAACAATGGGGCTGAACACTAATTAAAAGGAAAAAATGCTCATCCATGATCAGATTAAAATCACGGAACTTCATACACCCAGGAACCCAAAAAATACTTTCGGGAACACAAAAGATATGTTATCTTGGATGTTTCTCATCCCATTAACCGAGATACTTAAGTTTCCAAACACACATCTGATAGACTACAGTCACAGATTACTAAATAGTTACTACTACAGTCCTATATATTACGGCCATGTTACGTACGGCCCTACAGTACACCAAAATCGAAACCCAGAAAACAGATATTTACTTTAAAAATCAATCGGCGCATGATATAGAATATTTTGACTACTATACTAAAAACCTTGCTGAATGTTGTGCCTGAGGAAACCAAATTGGCTCTAGAATAATAACGCAGAACAAGAAATATCGAAGCACATACCGAAGCTGAAATGAACAAGGAGCCTCTCAACCAAAGAAGATACCCGTGCATAGAGGAGGTTAATTTAATGAACAACAGAGAAATAACAAAATCCAACCCAGGAACAAAAAATCAAAATAAGAAAGAAGACAATAAAACCCCAGCACTCAACATACATCAACGCTCATCCCTCTCTATGATACCCGTCTTCCTACTTTCCAATATTGGCTATAGGCTGAACAGTCGGTCGATTGTGGTCAGCAGGCTGCGGTTGGCTGGCCGTCCTCTCCCATCCCAGAGCGTGTCACTCCTATATACCACGCACCCCTTGGTTTATCCATGGTTACTCCGATATAACTATTCAGGTACCAGTCATTATAAACTAAGTTAGTTGCATGGTGGTTGATGCTTGAATGGTTGTATAGGACATGGGTCGGTCGTTGTACTGGCTGAGGGTAGTGCTAATCATCATCATCATCATCGATTCCCGCTCAGCATACGCCAACATTGCAAGATAATCTGTGTAAGTTGTCTTGAAAAGAAATATTTTTTACTTGACAATTTCCCTCTGTAGTAGGTACCTAAAATGTAGAATAATTGCCTAATTCCTCCGAATTATCCTTAGATCTACAAAGCTAAAGTCACCACTATAATGCTGAATTTTATTTTATGTACTTTCACCCATATCCTGACCAAATAAACATGTTCATATTTGTCCTAGACTGAGATCGAACCAACTATTCCTGCTGTACAATTAAAATAATGAAAAGAATGTTCTTAATAAAATACTTATGTACTACTTACTCTATACAAAGGCGCTAACGTATGCTGTAGCATAGAGTTAGCGTTGATGAATTTATCTGACACTTGCCATCGTCCAGCTGTCTCAGGAGTTATGAACGTGAAATTGCGACCCGAGTCCAACTGTAGGCCCGCGTCGCTTGATGGCTTATATATATACCACCTGTTAAATGTCAATTTAAATTTGTACACGTTACACGTTCTACGTTACGTTCGGTGCTACGTTGTGTCTATTTGTAAATGTTTACTGTACACCAGAAATTAGTTTGCTAAGTATATTTAAAATCTATGCCTGTTACATTTCATAAGTCTTAATTTGTGCCAGGACCGACTCAAAATCATACTTATATCTGTACACTGTGTTTTGTCAGAAAAATTACATTTTCACCCATACATTGCGATGAGTTATTATTTTTCATACCTAGGTAAATGCTATAGTCGTATAATATTGTAATTTTTTTTATTATTAAGCTAATACAATTGCAAGGTATTGATATTTTTGGAAAGATCAATATATCTGAAGGTCACATTATCTATCACATATACAGGGTGTTGTTTTGGTCGGCGACAAGCGACCCAGGAGCGGTAGTACAAAATATATATACCCCAAAAATGGACTTAATTCCATTAAATACTGTAAATATGTTGAGAAATACCTTATTCAATTTGAAATAAAATTACCGCAAAGTATGGTTACTAGGCACGTGCACAGACTAGAGCTTGGCGCAAGCCGTCATCGCCCCACCCCTTTACTCCCTCGTACTCCCGTTGAGTATTATGTCTACACTTTAGCTTATTACATGATTTTCAAAATTTTAATTTTTTTATTTTTATTATTTAAAAAAAATAAAGTATTTTTTTTATATTTTTTTTAGCACCAGTATCATTTGTATTATCGACCCTGAGTCGCTCGTCGCTGACCAAAACAACGACCTGTATAACGTGCAACAGATAGGAGTGAGCTACCTGCAGGCCTGTAGCCTTTACTGACCAGTAAAAATATAATATATATTACCAATCCACAGGATTATTGTCATTGTCTCTACAGTGTAGATTTATATAATTCCATCCTTGTAAATATTCCAGAGAATAGCAAGTGAGCACAAAATGCACGAATAAATAAAAACTAAACATTATTTCGCATGACTAGTAATAGCTAAAACCAACTGTGTTTATGTTTTATTCGTTGCGGTCATAAAATTTAATATTAAAATTGGGTAGTTTAATATTATACAGAATGTAACAATATATGTAGATACAAAATGACCATTCTCGTGGTCCCTTAAAAATAAATAAAAATAAGTGAAATAATTTATATTATATAATAGGTGAATATTTCTATAGGTATATCTGGGGGCACGGAAGTGCCCCCCGCCAAGACAGCCAAGCGAAGCGAAAGGGCACTACCTACCTTTTCTCGAAGCGCTTCGTCGTTTTTTTGAACCCTTATAACTCGGGTTTAGATTATACCAGATAAACAAAATTCTCAGGATATGATGTCAATAGTGAACTTATTAAACATATTAAGTTTCAATAACATAGCTCTTATACTTTAGATTTTATTGATATCTAAAAAACCCCGATTTCGTCACTGACTCACTGATGATCATCAAAACTCATAGGGTACTTCCTGAAGTCCTAGAAAGCTGAAATTTGGTATGTAAGCTTGTATTAGTACACAAACAACAAAAAAATTTTAAAAGTTGGAAATTTCAATAAAAGAAAAAAACATAAGCAACTTACAAAAAGAAGTGAAATCCCACCAAAAACATTTTTATGTAAAATGTTGCCAAGACATATGGCTCGCACTGTCAAAAAGGTATCAGATCTCATGTAGAGCCAAGCTTATAACTCTACATGCACTTTGCTCTACAAGCCCTAACTTCACAAACTCTACACACCGTAGTCAAAATATGTGGCTTGGCCGATTCACTACTACAAGAACTATTGAATAACAAAAAAGTTATGCACAGTGAATACGCGACGGCAGCGAAACGGCCAAGCCACATATTTTGACTAAGGTGTAGAGTTTGTGAAGTTAGGGCTTGTAGAGCAAAGTGCATGTAGAGTTATAAGCTTGGCTCTACATGAGATCTGATACCTTTTTGACAGTGCGAGCCATATGTCTTGGCAACATTTTACATAAAAATGTTTTTGGTGGGATTATCTTTTCAAAATCGACGTTGGGTTCGTCAAACTAATACTTGGACCAAGTTATGCTTCGTAATAAAAAATACAAATACAGTAAAAAGTTTTATTATAAAAAATATTCTTGCTACAATATTTTAACCTATCCTTAAATCCTAGTACTACTTAATATAATATTTAGTCCTAATTATTTGGCAAAACAATCATTTGCATATATTGGCAGTATAATACTTAAAAAAATGCGAACATATAGAAACTGGAATGGACTTAAATACAAAGGCAAGTAAGAAATAAATGTCTAGCAAAACAATAATAACACCTTCATTCATTCAAGAGTTAAGTATGAATGAAATACATAACAATTCGATGTATTTATAATGATGTTATCATCAATATGAATCATAAACATCCTATAAGAATTGTATAACGATTACAAAATCATGTCATCCCTAAACAATCAATCAAGACATTCAAATATTACATTCACGATCGATGTACGATTGTGTAAATAATACAATCTAAGTAAGTATATGTAGAGCAGAAGAGTTTTTTCGTTTGTTTGTTTAAACGGGCTAATCTCTGAAACTACCAGTTGGATTCGAAAAATTCTTTCAATGATAGGACATCGTGGGTGAAACCGCGGGGAACAACTAGTATTATATAAAAGCGAAATAACACTCCCTGATTAATCACAAAATCTCAGAAAATGTGACCCTGATTCTGTTGTTCACAACTAAACTAATTTTAATCTCACTATGTCTCTTTCTAACAAAGAACATAAGAAAAGGATGTAAGAAATTTAGTCCTGTCAAATTAGTCCAATGCTTGTTTTCAATATAAATTTAGTCGCCATCTATCGTGGTTACGCCTAAATACACGCAAAATATGACGGCAAAGATTAATTTTACAACATAAAATATGTTCTATCCTTTTTCAATAATGTTCGTAAGAAAGAGATGAGATGTGACTAAAATTAGTTTAGTGCGATTTATAACAGAATCGGCACCACTGTAGACTTAAAATTTGCAGGTAGATTTCTCATAGGGAGTAGGTAACCCGCTAAGACCGGGTTTTTGGAAATTCAAACTTTAAGGAACTGAAAAGATTTTGTTAGTAAGAAAAGTGTTCTTCCTGGTATTTATAATCTTAAAACTAGGCACGATTACTTACCTAAGTAAAGTATTTCAAAACTACCCCCAAACAAAACTAAAAAAAAGGGAGTGTTAAATGTTGTATGGAAGAAACCTATCGTGCGGTCTGATTAACTTGAAACTCGGTATTGATACTTTGGACAGAATATAAACAATTATTAATCGCAAAACGACCCCTAACGGGGCAATAAGGATTTTTTATGTTTTAAGGGTAGGATTTTGCTGCGTGTCTCAATTAACTAAAAAGTAAATAAACATTGGTTCCTTTCGTAGCCTAAGAAAGGATTTTTGGATATTCCACGAGCCTTGACCATCGAAGGAAAGTTGCTTGCTTATCGGTTTTCTACAGGATATATTTTGGAGAGTGTGCGCAGGAATTGTTCAACCTTATTACGGTTAAAACCGCGGGTAAAACCGCGGGGAGTAAAGCTTGTAGTATAGTATAGGTAATTATAAAACTTAGTTAAAGGGTCTAATTAACGTAAACTATCACAGAACTATTTACATAATTCGCACACAAATTCAAGTATTTCATCTTAAAAATCATTTGTACTACAACTATAAAATAATAAGTGACAATAACGGGCTTGAATTCCTTATGATAATTAATTACTTATTTATCCTGCTAAGGCCAATGGACCCACTCAACCAACTTTTGATACATAACATAATATTTACAATTATGAAGATAACTTATGGTGGATTTTACAGGTTTTTTTCTATTTTCACATAGAGCTATTATTACTACGTATAGAGAAGACGCCACACATCACAACTATGTTCCGTTCAAGTGAGGCCAACCGGCCACTCTTGTTGTTGTAGAACGGTGAACGAAACGTGTAAGCGCCTTGAAAATTACGGTGGTTGCGAGGAAAATACTTCTAAAACGTTCTGATACCGCCACGTGTTTCTAATGTCTGCTTAGACGACTAATTATTGTTTCAGCGCTAAAGAGAACTTTCGTTGACTCACCTTCACTTAAGGTATCTTCTCTATCTTCTCTATACGTAGTAATAATAGCTCTATGTATTTTCACAGTATTTCAAATGCCTAATTATTTTGTGTATTAATTACAAGTTTGTACAGATTCGATTAGATGAGCAAAGTTGCCCCAAAGTATTGGTCCCGATGTACAGACTGTGCCGCCACCACGCGACTCTTGGGGTAACTGAAACAATTAGAATTTTAATAATTAAAAATATGTATATTCAGAACGGAAATATAGCTGGCTATATTTCCACTGCAATTAAGCCTAATGACGGACGGACAAAGGACGGTTTTCGAGGTTATAAACCACTCGAGCGAGATCCTTTCTTTACCACTTGGATGTTTACTTAGCCCATTTTAAAAACCTAGTCCTTTCCTTTACATGCCTATCAGGGGATTGCCAACATTTATAAAGCTTAGAAGGCAAATGAAGACTTCGGATTTTGATAAATATTTTTTAATAAAGGATAAATTAGGTTCTCTTGAACACGAGGTGAGTTTATATGAATATACATTACCGCTCTATTAATATCTCCAACGCAGACCCAATAGTCAGCTACTTTGGTGTCCTGACTGTTGTGCATCTTATGGGCGACAGCTACCGCCCATTTCGAGTGATCGTTATGCGATGTAAATGACATCTTAGCTATAGGAAACTTTAGCCTTTCTATGTTTCGTACTCTGTAACAATAGGGGTGAATGATTTTAGTGACATGTTACTTATTTAAATATACCTCCACTCATTTTAACCTCCTTTCGCAAATGAGGATGAAAGGGAATGGGCAATACTCCACCACGCGTGGCCACTGCGGATTGGTGAAGGTAGGCTAGTGGTCAAACTACTGTTCGATTTTTTCAAGCCACCTATGAGGCCTCCAACTAGCTTAACGATTATCACAATTAAGTGATAACCGGGACCACCTACTTTAAGTGCTTTCTGAAGCACGGAACGCTTGATTTGAAATACCACTAGGCGGTCACCCATCAAGGTACCGGCCAAAGCGGTGGCCCGGTCGATTAAGAACGGCTAATCACGAGCGCCTCATCCACTCATTAACAGCTTATAATATTGTTCTGCACTATAGAGATACATATCAAGCCTATCCTAATATCGAAGGCGATTCATAGTACCTATACCTCTCGGAGCCAATACAGATTGGCTTCATATGACGCAAGTTCTCTTTTCTTTCTGATGACCAGTAAAAAACTTAAATAACCTCGCTGGGAGGAATAATTTGGAATGTATTTCAGTTAATCTATCAGTTTGACCAGCTTCCAAATCGCTCACGAATGAGGAGTTATTATTTTTTATTCGTATTTAATCAATTTAGTCGATTGTTTTGAATATGATAAATCAAATCATTTGAAAAAAGAAAAATAGTTAATATTACCAAAAAACATAATGATTATTTTTCCTTGCCGATTAACAACATCTGAACCGGTGGTAAGTTCAGTCTCTGACCTTCATAATACCTACTAGGACTTAAACTGAAATGAAAATAAAATAAAAAAAAGCAAAAGGCACTTACTGAAAGTTTCTACTACACTCAGAGTCCAGGGTCCCAGGGCCGTTAGTCCACGATTCAACCAGGAGATCAGACTGCAATACTTCAGCTACTAAGCCGCTGTATAAGTCATCATTGAACATGGCACTCTTAGCAAATGATAGAAACTTACGACCCACCAAAGTTTCGAAGCTTTCTATGTGGTACCTGTAAGGGATCCATCGAAATATGTTTATATTAGAATTTTGTTTTATTTTTCAAACAAGAATGCTTTAAGATCCACTTAAAATATTATTTTCGATAATTTAACTCTTTACGATAACTGAACGTATCCGAGCCTCCAAACCTATCAGAACCTACGGTTATCTTAATTCTTCATTCAAATGAATATAATATAGGTATATCAACTTACCATGGTGATACATCTATCGTCTTATTGCGCACAACATCGACCAAATTAGGAAGTTCGTTTTCAAACTCCTGCGGTATGTGATGGTAGACGATCAGGGGCTCATTGTATTTAAGTTGGGTTGCTATTTGGTTCAGTGTCGAGGTCTGGATGGAAACGCACAGGAATGACTGTCCATACTTCATTCCTGTTGTCGGGTAGTCGTACGCGCTAACGTTCAGGCCGCCATGTACTAATGGAGAATAAAATCGTATTAAATAACTTTTAGCACCTACAAAGTTTCCGAAAACATTTGAAAACAAGTTTAATAGATTGTCTTTAATTTACGTAAGAGACCTTATTCCGGTTTGGAACCAAAACGCAATTTTATCAAAAGTAAAGACGACTTACGATAAACATTTTGCGGTTAGGCCAAGTCTGATATTACAATTGTGTTCCGATAAACTATCAGTGTAAAATTTATCAATTTTACTGTTTCAGTAGTTTACTAATACAATAAAGTTATGAATTTAGTAGACAACGCCAAACATTGTCTGAATGGCAAAGGAGTTGTAATGGGATCGTGACAGAATGTAATTTTTCATTCAAAATAGCCGACTTGGCCCCAGGTCCTTAGGCAAGGAGGATAATTTTTGGGTGTTCAATCACCCCCAATTTTAAGGTTTCCCGTGAACATATCACAAACGGACAGACTTATTATGTGCGAGGATTCTTTTCTTTAGGTGTGTGATGTGTATGAAACCTCAATCCAATAGTTATAATAATTACTCACTGTCTGGTATTGGTGGAAACCGCGGCACCGAATGCACCAACCACAGCGATGTGAACTTGTCACCAAGAATCACACCTTTAGTGTGGCCACTCTCCACTCGGGTCTTCATGAACTTTGAGTGCATTTTACACATCTCAGCCAAATCGTAATCATCGTAGTACTTGTCACCTAACTTGAACTTCTTGTACCTCTTCACTTGTGCGTGTTTTACTTGACCTGTTTACAGAAACAGTCCTTTACAATATAATATATCCTCATGAACAAAGAAGTCATACAACTCATACATGATCAGGTTGATGTTTCTTTAATTCTGTAGGCTACTAACTAATTTCAGTGAATGTTAGGGTTTATAAACGATAAAAAAAACTCTTCAAAAGGGGTACGAACATTTTTGTATGGGAGCTGGCATAGCCACCCGCCGCCATTTTGATTTTTTTTCAATGTCGCGGCGCACGGTGTAAGTGATATATTTGGGTAGAGCACACTTATACAAACAAAAAATGTTAAGCAATATGGTGACCTAAAGTGTCACGTTTCCGAGATATTTGGAGGTAAAGATCGCCATATGAGAATTACGAAAATCATTAAAAATGAACTTATTACGTGTTTATACGCATTACATTGTATTCAAATAATAGTACCCAGGTTGATATAACATTTTATTAGAATATAGCAAAACAAAGAGCACGAAAAAACAATATTCATTAATTGGTTACCTACTAAACTGCATCGCAATATTCGCAATGAAACACAATGTTGTCAAGTAGCTCGGATCGTAGTTGTTAACTTGTCGCCGTTATTAACCAAAAATGACAATACTTGTCTTAAAATATCATGTTACCGAGATATTGGAATATCGATGTATATTTAATATGAGACCAATGACAATAGTTTAAAGTTGATTAAGTACAATTTATGTTCTTGTTTTTTTGGGGACTAGAGTTCGGAGGTGAGAGTGAAACGCTTGGTTCAAGTATTCAGAATGGAATGAATTTATTTACAAAATGGCCCTATTTATATACAATATTTACATGCTAAAATAATAATAACGTAGCGAGACGAACGACCAATGAGCGCGCTGAATGTCTCGCTCTTTTGACATCTCGCTCGCACAGTAATTGAAAGGTCATGGCGCGGTCAAGCGCGCATGCGCGGCCCGCGCGCTGTGTATAAAAATAGCGGCGCTAGCGGGGCCGCATCCATTTTGCCGCAGTCGCCGAAGGGAACGGAAGTGTTGCTCGGAGCTTGCAGATGTGAAGATGGTGATGAGATGAAGTGAAGTGTTGGTGTCCAAGTCACGAAGATGAAGTGCAGTGTTCCGGTGTTGTCGTCAACTTCGTCAAACGCATACTTGTTTCTCCTGCGTGGCACATATTATTGCATGAATGTTTCTTTCGAAACACGCATGCTATTGTTTCTGTTTGTGCATGATGTCAAACATGGTGAAAAGGTTATGGTGAAATATACTGGGGTGACTATCTTGAGTTTTATTTTCCTGTCTTGAATTAAATGTTCTTTCTTGCATATTGTTTCATTTATATATCCTGGTAATGTGGTACGTTTTGAGGTAAAGGTAAAGGTGAGTATCTTGATGTTGCTATGCGGTCTGTGGCGCTACATGACTCCCCCCCTAGCGGAAGCGTACCGGCAGATTCACGTTGCGCCCATGACGTGTAGTTTTCAAAATTGGCTTCTGTGAGGTAACTTGGTTCGGTGGTGATGCTGGTACGGTAAGGTTATTTGGTGTTGATGGTAATGCATCTGAATTGTCTTCATCCTCATTATCTTCATTGATTATGTAGGCTGGTTTCAATCTGTCAATTGAAATAGTAGCGGAGCGCCTCTCAGGCAATTGTAGAGTAAACTTCTTGCTATCTCGCTCTAGTACTTTGTAAGGACCGTCGTAAGGTGGCTGTAGTGGCTTTTTTACGGCGTCGTTTCTTACGAACACGTACTCGCAGGTTTGTAGGTCTTCATGTACAAATATTGGGCGTTTGTTTCCGTGCCATGTAGTAGGTAGACTAGGTTTCAGTGCGTTTATAGTGGCACGCAGCTGATTCACGTAGTCGTAGTCCATGTCGTTGTTGCTAGGCGCGTTGATGAAAAAATCGCTAGGCAAGCGCAGACAATGACCGTATGTGAGTTCGGCGGCGCTTGTGCCGGTGTCGGTGCGCGTCGCGGCGCGTAGTCCCATGAGTACTGTAGGTAGCTCGTCGATCCACGTTGACTGTTCGGATAGGCGAGACTTCAATGCAGCCTTCAGTGATCTGTGCCAGCGTTCTATCATTCCGTTTGACTGTGGGTGGTACGGAGTAGTACGTGTAGTCTTGATTCCCATGATGGTCATAAGCTTGGCGAACAGCTGGCTCTGGAACTGTCTTCCTTGGTCACTCGTAAGTACTGTAGGCACGCCAAAACGAGTTATCCAATTCTCATAGACAATCTTCGCGACGGCCTCGGCGGTGATGTTGTCGGTAGGTATTGCTTCCGGCCATCTCGATACTCTGTCGATCATTGTAATGAGGTATCGATGACCTTGTGGTGAAGTAGGTAGCGGTCCGACGATATCTATATGTACGTGATGAAATCTCTCTGTAGTTGTTGGAAATGAAGAAATACTGCTCGTCGTGTGTCGTTGAACTTTGCATTGTTGACATCGAATGCAGTGTTTTGCCCAATTTCCGACGTCTGCGTTCATAGAGGGCCAAAAAAATCGCTGAGACATAAGTTTGCGTGAAGTACGTATCCCTGGGTGGCTTATGTCATGTACGGCGTCGAAGGCGATTTTTCGATATTCTTCAGGTAGGTATGGTCGAACGTGTGACGTAGAAGTTTCGCAGTAGATGGCTGTTTGAGATTGCGGTAGAGTAACTCGTTTCAGTGATAAGTTACTTTGGTTGTTGAGTTTTTCAAGTATAGCGCTGTCTCTTTCTTGTGCTTTTGCGATTTTTTCATAGTCCAACGATGACGGGCAGGCAATCGACTCGATTGGAATGCGGCTGAGTGCGTCGGCGACAATATTCTGTGACCCACTGATATGACGGATGTCAGTGGTGAATTCGCTGATAAAGATGGGTTGTCGTGCACGGCGTGGAGTTTCTGTCGCAGATGGTGGTTTTTGAAGAACGAAGGTAAGCGGTTTATGGTCGGTGAACACGATGATTTCTCGGCCTTCGAATGTTTTTCTAAAGTGCTTGATTGCCATGTAGATAGCGAGTAATTCTCTGTCGAATGTACTGTAATTCCGTTGTGCATCGGAGAACTTCTTTGAAAAATAGCCCAGTGGTTGCCATTTTTCATTGACGTATTGTTGTAGGACGGCTCCCGCACATTTGTCAGACGCGTCGCAGAAAATGGCTAGTGTTGCACTGTGTGACGGGTGAGCGAGCAAAGTTGCGTTTTGAATTGCAACTTTACACGCCTCGAACGCCTTCGTTGATTCTTCGTCCCACTCTATAATTGTTTTGTCTCTCTTCTTCCCGTTGTGTAGGTATGCGTGGAGAGGTGCTTGAATAATGGCTGCGTTAGGTATGTGGTCACGGTAGAAATTAATCATGCCGAGGAAACGTCGGAGTTCTTCTATGTTTTTCGGTTTCGGGTACTGGCTGATTGCTGTGACTTTTTCTGCAGGCGGTTTGATGCCTTCTTTGTTGACTGTAAAACCCAAAAACTTGACTTCTTTTTGACCAAATATGCATTTTGAGGGGTTGATTGTGATTCCATTTGCTTCTAATCTTGATAAAACTGTGCGGAGGTGCTCTTTATGGCAGATTTCGTCAGAACTAGCCACCAGGATGTCATCAACGAAGGAAAAAGCATAGTCGAGTCCGTGGAGCACTTCATGAATGAATCTTTGAAAAGTCTGTCCGGCGTTCTTCAAACCTGGGCACATGCGTGGAAATTCGAATAGTCCCATTGGTGTTATGATTGCAGTCTTCTCTATGTCTGCGTTCCGGACATTCACTTGTTGATAGGCTCTGTTGAGGTCGATGGTGCTGAAGATTTTTTTATTTGTGAGCTGTGATGTGAAATCTTTGACTCTCGGGATTGGATAGCGGTCGGGTGTTGTGACGGCATTCAGTCTTCTGTAGTCACCGCAGACTCGGAGATCGCCATTTTTCTTTGGTACGATGTGCAATGGTGATGACCACGGGCTTTTGCTTGGTCGGCATAGGCCTTGCTCAATCATATTTTCGAATTCCTTTTTCACTTGCTCGTAGCGATGCGGTGCGATCGGTCGGGCACGGCAATGAATAGGTGGCCCAGTTGTTTCGATGAAGTGTTCTACAGCGAGTTTCGAGCTTAAGTTCATTGCAGTCAGCCGTGTAGTTCCAGGGAAATCCGCTAGGATGTCGTGGTAGGATTGCTGCACGTCGATGCTTCGTACTGTTGGAATGTTTGTGGCCTTTACAAATGAACTTGATGTTAGATTTGTTTTGCCGTCGATTAGTCTGCGATTTTTGATGTCGACGATGAGCTGATGATACTTCAGGAAATCTGCACCGATGATCGGTTTGGTGATGTCTGCTACTATAAACTTCCATTTGAATGGCCGCCTGAGTTTCAAATCCAGTTCCAGGGTTCGTTCGCCATAGGTGGGAATAACTGTGTTGTTTGCAGCGTAGAGTTGAAAGTCTAGTGGTTTTAGCGCTTCGCCTTTTCTTCGAGGTATGACTGAGATGTTTGCGCCAGTATCGATGAGGAAAGTAAGGCCAGTCTTCTGATCGGTGACAAATAGGCGGTATGAATATTCGCTCATGCCGGAGTCCGCCTCATCCAGCATAGCATCTAGTTTTCCGACGTTTGGTTTTTGAACGAACACGGCGTCGTGCAGAGTCTTGCGTTGGCGCCAAAACGACGGTGGTAGTAGCAAAAAGGTGGTGGTGTTACACTGCGCGTGCGGGTGTTTTCTCGGCTTGGAGAGCGGTTTTGCTGGTATGGTGGACGTCTATAATACGGCTGTGAGTCATATCGTTGTGGTTTTGAATTTGATGATTTGAGAGCAGCGACTTCCAGCGATAGTTTTTTAATTTCTTCCATCAATAACTGCGTGTCTGTGTGCGTGGGCGGTGCTGACACTGCTGCAACTTGCGTGCTGGAACTTTCCATGATTCTGTCAGCGAGCAGTGCCAGTTCGTTGAGCGCAGCCTGTGACTTGAATGTTTCGCTGACAGCAAGAACAGATCGGACGTGTGATGGGAGGTGGCTGGTCCACATGAGGCGGAGCGTAGAGTCTGGGATCTTATCGCGAGCAAGGTTTCGCATCCGTCGCAGCAGTTGTGACGGTTTCTGATCCCCGAGCTCAACATCGTGGAGCAGTTTTTGGAACTGCTGGCTGTCTGACTCTTCATATACAGAGATGAGACGTTCTTTCAGGACGTTGTACATGTCTTCGGTCGGATGATATAGTAGGTCGCTAATTTGTTCGATGTCCATCTTGTCCAGTTGTGCGATTACCATCTGAGCTAGTTGTTTCTGACTCCGTTTCATGTCGTCGGTAGCGGCTTCGAAGCTAAAGAACCACAGGCTAGGCCTGTCACGCCAGAACTTTGGGATCCGCATGGAGAGGGCGATGCCAGCAAGTTCTTGATGTGGGGCAGCAGGAGCAGGAACCGAGGTGGATTGGTCTTCCATCATCTGGTTTGCTTGGTCTGTCATCTTGATTTCTTAGCTTCTTCTTGTGTTCTGTTGCCTTGTAGGGGTTACCACTTTGGGGACTAGAGTTCGGAGGTGAGAGTGAAACGCTTGGTTCAAGTATTCAGAATGGAATGAATTTATTTACAAAATGGCCCTATTTATATACAATATTTACATGCTAAAATAATAATAACGTAGCGAGACGAACGACCAATGAGCGCGCTGAATGTCTCGCTCTTTTGACATCTCGCTCGCACAGTAATTGAAAGGTCATGGCGCGGTCAAGCGCGCATGCGCGGCCCGCGCGCTGTGTATAAAAATAGCGGCGCTAGCGGGGCCGCATCCATTTTGCCGCAGTCGCCGAAGGGAACGGAAGTGTTGCTCGGAGCTTGCAGATGTGAAGATGGTGATGAGATGAAGTGAAGTGTTGGTGTCCAAGTCACGAAGATGAAGTGCAGTGTTCCGGTGTTGTCGTCAACTTCGTCAAACGCATACTTGTTTCTCCTGCGTGGCACATATTATTGCATGAATGTTTCTTTCGAAACACGCATGCTATTGTTTCTGTTTGTGCATGATGTCAAACATGGTGAAAAGGTTATGGTGAAATATACTGGGGTGACTATCTTGAGTTTTATTTTCCTGTCTTGAATTAAATGTTCTTTCTTGCATATTGTTTCATTTATATATCCTGGTAATGTGGTACGTTTTGAGGTAAAGGTAAAGGTGAGTATCTTGATGTTGCTATGCGGTCTGTGGCGCTACATTTTTAAGCAATAGTGGTCAAATAATATTGCATCAAGGTTTAAAAATTATATTAAAACACATAATAGAAACAAGCCGTAACCTTAAACATTTAAATAAAAGGTTTTTTTTAAACTACTTAGGTAGCAAACAAACATACGGCCCGCCTGATTGTAAGCGAAGAAAGCTCCTTTGAGACCGCATAGTTTGAAACTATTTTGGTTCCAATGTTTGAGGATGGACTCCCGTCAATGGCGAGACGCGATGGTAGAAGGTAGCCGTGGGGCATCAGGTAAAACAATTCTACAGAACACTGTCCATTGTACAAGCGGTAGACCACACATAAGGAGGCAAAGTCTCTCTTCAGATTGAGAGGCCCTAAGCCGCTTGTGAGCTCGGGATCGTAGACAATTCTAATGGCACGTCGCTGAACCGAGTCTAAAGGCCCAAACTGGTATCCAGGTAAGAGCAGTACTCCATATAATGCCGGACTTGCGACTGCGAGAAAGCAATTCCCGCCGGACCTCCCGTTGAGTAATGCTTATCTCTGGCATGGAGCTGGCACACTGCGGGATGGGATGGCATCCAAAGTCGAGTTCAAGGCAAAGAGAGAGCCTAAAACATCAGCTTTCTCCTTAGCACTATGGGCCAAGTTTCCGTCCGGCTTACGTAGTGGTGGCAAGGACGACTGGTAAAAGTTCCCTTCAGCAGCTTTGGCAAGAGATCAAAAAGCGCCTGTACTGTCTCCAACACTGTTCCTGCTGCATATCAATGAAATGCTGTCTATTGACGGCATTCATTGAACAGAGGACGCTCATTGCAAATATTCCTCGTTTCGTGGTGGAATAAAGCCCCGAACGGCTTGTGTCTGAAATCGAGAGCACACTAACTAGTATCTCCGAATAAGGTCAACTAAACTTAGTCTATTTCAACCCCACTAAGACCCAAATCTGCGCGTTCACCGCTAAGAAAACCCCATTTGCTGTGGCTTCACAATTCCAGAACACGGACGTCAGTGAAAGCATCGGGATCCTCGGCATCGACATTTATAACGACCTTGTTTCGAATTGTGCGGGCTCAAAGGAGTTTTCTTCCGCGGACGCTCAGACTGTGGAATGAGCTCCCCGCCGTGGTTTTCCCAATGGAGTACAGCATGGGGTTCTTCAAGAAGGGTGTGAAGAGGCTTCTTCAGGGTCGGCAATGCGAGAATGATACCCCTGGTGTTGCAAGCGTCCATAGGCTACGGTAACCGCTTACCATCAGGCATCATCCATCATCTTATGCATATTCTGGACAGAAAATTGGCGACCCATTTGCATAGTCCCTCGGGAAGACCATATGCTGGTAACTTCGTTAGAAGACACCGGTGCCATTGTGTGCACGTGAGCAGTCTTCCACGAAGACGGGACTTTCATTTAGGTGGAAGTTTTATTAAGTCGGGCCGGCCACGTGACCGTCGCTATTGCAATTTTGGCGCCCAGGGAGCGATCTTTAGTTCCAATTAACTTGGTAACATAGATTTTAAGACAAGTATTGTCATTTTTGTTTGTATAATAATGACAAGATGGAAAACAAGTCACGATCCGAGCTACTTTGACAACATTGTGGTTCATAGCGAATATTACGATGCTCTTTAGTATGTAAGTAATTAAAAATATTGTTTTTCGTGCTCCTAATGTAACTCTATTCTAAAAAAATTATAAATCAACCTGGGAACTATTATTTGAATACAATCGAATGCATATGAACACGTAATAAGTAAATTTTTAATGATTGTCATAATTCTCATATGGCGATCTTTACCTCCAAATATCTCGGAAACGTGACACTTTAGGCCACCATATTGATTAACATTTTTTGTTTGTATAAGTGTCCTCTACCCATACATACCAGTTACATCGTGCGCCGCGACATTGAAAAAAAACTAAAATGGCGGCGGCTAGCTATGCCACAAAGGTTCTATCCCCTTTAGTTTACTTATAGCAATAGTACCCACCGATTGCAAGTTAGTTGTGAGGCCTATTTTCAGTGGTAGATATGTGCCACACTATACCTGTTTCAAATACTTCACAACATAATACCAAACCTAGTAATCTCGATTAAAATTACCTCTTTTACTTTTGGAGTACATGTCTGCTACCGACTGCAGGATGTCTGGTTGATGTTCCGTGGCCGGTGGTTGGTCATTGTAAATTAAAGATATAATGTTTTTATCCTGAAAACATGCTGAATTAAAAATAATGTATTTAAAGTAAATAATATCGTAGTATTATAGTTGGGTATTATTATGACTGGATTTTATAAATCATTATAGTCTTCAAATGCGGGTCACTCACGTGTGATTTGTGGCGCGTTTCACAATACGCCGCCATTCGTCCCTAACTGCTGCCCTTCTTTAATCATTATTTAGGCATTTATAATTGGTATCGAATTCTAGGATGAAAACATGATTCGAAGATGATCGCAGCCGTTTCAGCCGTATCAATTATGATATGGGGCCCCAGGGCAACAGGGGCCCTGAACATGTGTAAGCAAACATTATTCGATTTGGTTTCGCCGCAGTCAGGTAGAAAGGCCCTCCAATAAATTCCAAGCAGGGCCCGGGCAAGCTAGGGCAAGCTATGCCACTGGATGATCGGTAGTGGAGAAAAGAGGAAGACCGAAAAAGAGCTGAATGGATTATGTGAAAGATGATATGAGTAAGTAAGGAGTTATTACTGATATGACGGATAGAAAAGCCGAATGGAAGAAGCGTACACATCAAAGTTGTTATGATGCTCCGTAGCCGTAACTGAAACCTAACGGATATCCGAAACCGCATCTAAATCTTATATAAAATAGTTCTGTTAATTGTTAAGTATGACAGTTTTTGTCCGGCCTTCGATCGGACTTTTAATTCAATTCAATATATTTTTTCCAAGAATTTTTCAATTATCCTACAACATAATAGATACACAGATAGTACTGCAGCTACCGAAATTGTAAGCTTACTTTGGCTACGCAGTCGCACACACGCAAAACGACAAATGTTTAATACACAACAATAACATTCCAAACATAACTAAGTTACCTGATACAAAGGAGACAATGTCCTTCCGAGCATAGACCGTGGGTCACTTATGGACATATCTGACATGATCCATCCACCCCTGAGCTTGGATGGTGTGAGGTGCATATACGCCACACCTTTCCTCACAAGGGGATTTAAGTGATTCTTCTCTCGGGGTAATTTGTACATATAAAACCTGTAAATTTAAACTTATTTGTATCATATGAGGGTGCATGGATCAAATTAGTAATGAAGTTAAAAATATTATTTCTAAAGAAGCCCAATCTAAATATATAAAAATCAATGCCACTTTTCTTTGTAATTTTATAACTCAAGAACGGGCTCACCTTTCCAAACCAAATCTTTAGGCTGTGTTCGGACTATTTAGTAGATGGTTTATGTGAAGTTTGCACAAAATCGGTCGAGCGGTTTTTCATTTATCA
Organism: Polyploca ridens; assembly: GCA_951394255.1. Lineage (NCBI taxonomy): Eukaryota > Metazoa > Arthropoda > Insecta > Lepidoptera > Drepanidae > Polyploca > Polyploca ridens. Next base: position 8,140,042 of record OX596257.1, read on the forward strand.
CATTTTTTTTATTAGATAGTGTAGGGTAGGGTAGGGTAGGGAAGGGTAGGGTAGGGTAGCACCACGCGAACGAAGTCGCGCCGGGCAGCTAGTTATGTATAACTGAAGATTTTGGGATAAATACTTAGATAGATAACAAATGAAACAATTCATCCCATAGGATTTATTCATCCGTATACACAATCAGTTGTCTACACTATACGAAATGCAGCTCTATAGGTACCTACCTACTAAAGTCTCCATAAGAACGAAATAAATTACTTGCGGGGAAATAATTTTAAAGAAGAGTAGGTAGGTATTTTATGTCCGTTAGTAAAGTCACCTCCAAACTTATTTTAAAGAATAATAACCAGAGATGATTCACGTGGAACAACGAATTAATAATTATATTATTAGATATTAAATTTAGTCAAAAATTGGGTTATATCAGGAAACTATAAAAAATGTATGTGTGCATATTTCTGTCATAAATAACAACTTCAATATGGTATGCTATTTAAGAAAGGTATCTTTATTTATATACTTAAGCATGCAAAATACTTAGACAATATAGTTTACTAATGCAATACGAGTAAATATTAAAATTACAAAACATGAGTCACCCTCATGCATTAATACACGCACTAACAATTTGATTACTAACAAGAAACAAAGGATTACTAACAAGAAACAAAGGATTTCTAATAATATAGAATATAGGGTCGGCAACACTCGGCTATGGTGACCGCTTACCATCAGGTGGGCCGTATCGTATGCTTGTTTGCTAACTTAGTAGGTACCTAGTATAAAAAAAATATGAAATTAAAAAATACTTACCAATCGACAGGCTCACCCTTTTCGTTCCTACATTGCGGCGTTAAACACACACATTCAGTCAAAAATACAAGAAACAATAATGTTTTCATGTAAAAACACAACGCGATGCGTGTTTCTTTCATGGCTACCGTTATTAAAGTAACAGGAGACCCAGGAAGTCGGTATCGCAGTACTGTTTATGATGTCACATCCATTCGATCATAACCAACAATGTTAAACAATCATTTATATTTACACAACAATAATTTCCTTGTAAAATACGATGCGTGCGCGCCGAATCGAGAGTGATTTCACATTAACCAAATCTCTGGTATGTATGACAGTTGTACGCATCACAGTAAACAAAGAGTACTGCAACAATAATATTATGACAGCATAATATTGAAATAATCGCTCTTATTCCTCGCCTTATAAGATGTATAATATCTGCATAAGGATGCGACCAATGGAATGATTCCATCGTTGTTACCCTTTTGGTATGAATGAGAAGTAATGAGAACTAGTTCGTTGAATGCGCTCGCGCAGGGTATAAGATCACACAAATCAAATTTCAAAGTAACTTCGTTTGGTATTTTTAATAATGTTCACGAAAGTGGGATCTAAGGAGTAAGAATGTTGACGAAACTTTACAAAGAAAATAAAATAAACAATTGTAAAAACAATCGATTTATTCAATCGCATAAGTATATAACAATACAAAAATAAACAAAGTGATCTTTACATAACAATAACTTTTTAAATTCTATGGAAGACATGAGATGGAAAATAAAAAACAATACTTAAAAAAATAAATGCTGTAAAAACAGTATCCTTAAAAACGATAAATATTAAATACTTATATAAAAATAAATATTCCTATATATAATTATATAAATTCCATGACTAATAAAATTATTGTTGGGTCGGCATTGAAACGGCGGCTTTCGTGTGAGATACATCACTCTGTCTCCAGAATGATACGACAGTCTTCAACTCAGTATAGAAATCGATACCTTGTTTACCGCAGAAGTGGTTGGTACCTAGGAAACTGCCCCTTGAGCCCGTGAAAGAGAACATAGACAGTGGGACAGGGATGGGAACATTAATTCCTACTTGACCGACATCGATTTCTGAGGAGAATTTCCTTGCTGTTGCGCCATTGGTTGTGAAAATAGCAGTTCCGTTTCCGTAAGGATTGGAATTGATCATTTGGATAGCTTCATCGATAGTGTCTACGAAGAGGCAGACTAGTACTGGGCCGAAGATTTCCTCCTTGTAACATTCCATGCTAGGTTTAACGTCTGTGATGATGGTAGGTCCAACGAAGTTACCTTTTTCGAAGCCGGCTACTTTGACTCCTCTACCGTCGAGGGCTAGTTTCGCGCCTTCTTTCACTCCTATAGACAAAACAAAAAGATTAGATCATTTAAATATCCCCTTAATACGGGTTGGTGCGGTTCAAAAGGTGATGATATTGTAAGTAGGTCGTGACGTCTGATGCCGAGGCAACGTTAGTGCAGGGATCATATCATATTGAGCTTGAACTATCGATTTAGTCTAAAATGACGAGGAATCTACCATCCTCAAGTTAAAAATCCATCGCAAGACGTTTACGATGTGTTTGTTTGTATGTCAGTTCCCTTATAACCTTCGGCCACGTCGTTATTTACTAAGCCCAAACCCGCCTGATAGTAAACGAATATGTAGTCAAGGTTAGGCCGCGCGTGCTCATAAAATGCCTGTTCACCCATGCCTGCCGTTTAATAAATCCATGTTGTATGTGTCTGGAAACACTTTTTCTGGTAGCGTATTCCACAGTTACGCCTTGCGTATAAGGAAAGAGGAATCGAAACGCTTGATACGGCAAGAAGGAATGCCGGTGGAGATTCTCCCCACGCCTAGTGGTCCAATAGAAGAACGGGGGAACAAGATTATGGATATCTTGATCACATTCTCTGAGTGCATCAAGTGATCGATTAACAAATTCTTTATTAGAATTTTATCGCGAATGCGATAATATCGCCGGAATCTTGTGCCAACTACTAAAAACATTCGTACAGTAGTACCGAACTGATATGGCGCGTCGTAAATCTTCGTTCGCACAGAAAAGAAAGTATGGCCCCGAAGATTAACGAAAGAATGCTTAAAACTTACAATCAACCTTAGATCACTACTATAAGGTTCATAATACAGTGCAGCTGTTAGTTCCGTCTCACTCGCAAGTGACGCCCCTCCGCACGGCGCGCGCTAACATGGCGGCAGCTGACGACCAATAGCGTTTCCCGCGTTTTGAAAATGTATCTTCTGCGCAGGTACATCGGTAAGCCATACTACTGTACTAGGATATTTGAAGGTGTTAGGCTAATTACCAGATTCAACGAGTCGCAGGATCCTGTCCTTGGCCTTGGCGGAGATGACGGGCCCCACGTCGGTGCCGGGCACGTGGCCCGCGTTCACCTGCAGCGCCCTAGCACGGTTCACCAGCTCAGGGATCCACTCCTTCGCTTCACCTATATACATAACAATATTACACACAGGTCTAAACTCTAACCCCCACAGCTTAAATCAAAGTCTAGTTTTATCAGATTTTAAATATATCCGTCACTTTCTAACGTCATGTAACAAAAAGAGCCTATCTTAAGGCTGAGAATCCACCAGACATGTGATAAGCTGCGTTGCGAGGGATGTGTTTTTTAAACACCAATAGGATCACTTCATTTACCTAGCCTCGCTCCGCACAGCTCTAGTGTATATGGGCTTAGCGGAGCAAGGTTTTTGAACATGCGAGAAATGCGTGCGAATGAAAATATACGCCTACCAGTCAGTCAATAGATGGTGTTTGGTAGAAGTCACATTATTATTATCCGAAAAGTGTCCACTACCTATCCTCGTTACGCTCATCTGTATACATTATTACACATTACATAGGTATTCCTCGCACATATCTGGTGGAAGGAATCACACCGTTTCACAGCTTCGCTACATATCCTCGCACTACTCCGCTACCTCACACATCTCTGGTGGATGCGCAGCAACTTGGGTTTTACAAGAGTTGCATTAAATTCTTGTGTAATAAGGGGGTAAAAGTTTTAAAATAGTGGTACTTAGTATGCATTGTTGTTAAGGATTTAGAATGCACTATCCGATGCCTTTTAACATATTGTAAAATTTTGTTAGCACCGTATTAATAATACAAATTTATGTAGACAAATGGGATTCAGTATTGTAGAGCTCTGCTAGGCTTAGTTGCGGCTAACGGTTTAATGACCACCATCACGAAATGCTTTTTTATAGACAATTTTAAAGTCTTACTTAAATATAATTATAGTTATACAAAACAATGACAGCAGTGTATGTACTGCTGTCATTGTGCGCCATGGACCTCTGGCCGATTTTGTTTGTACTCCTTGTTCGCGTCCAGCATTATTACGCCATGGTTCTTAGCACCCATGTTGCTTTATACACGCTTACCTAAAATATCATCATCTGCCAGCTCTGGTCCTAATCACTTGGGGTCGGCGCAATGTATCTGCTTCTTCCATTCTGGTTTTACCTGCTATATATATGTATACTGACCCACAAAGACAGCAGTACTGAGCGCCATGCACCTCTGTCCGGCGGCGCCGAAGGCGGCTCCGGCGAGCTGGTTGAGCGTGTGCTCCTTGTTCGCGTCCGGCATTATCACGCCGTGGTTCTTGGCGCCCATGTTGCTTTGTACACGCTTGCCTAATGAAAACAACAATTCGATTTGAAGTACCTACACATCAACAAGTCACAAAAGATGTATTCTATGAATGAAAGGCGCTAACTGATTCATATTTATAAATAAAGCTACGATAAATGATTCATATTTATAAATAAAGAAATAATGATGACGTGATCAATATTCATGAACAAAGAAACTGCCAATAAAGTATAGTCTATTTCTATGTAGGATGAGTTTTGATAATGCTAGAAGTTAGAGATACGACACGGAGATTTTCGTGAAACCTTATATTATAACCATATATGATGGTGAATGGTTACTATGGTTGCTATTTGAAAACCACTATAATCGGTAGTATTGAAATTAGATCTCCAGGTCGACGTACTCAGTCAATTTGCAACAGTTCACGACCAATCTAAATAGATTTGTCGACCTAGTTGCAGTTAACGAACTATTTTGCATTACGCCATTTGAAAATGAAAAAACAAAATGGCGGCCGAACAATTTGCCAAAATTTATTTATTTTATTTTATTTATTTATTTAAATCTTTGAATCCCTGCCTCCACGTCCAGTAAGCGAATGATTGCCAGGGCAAACTTCGATTTCCTGGCAGAGTTGGTGACAGGCTGACTAGCCTTCCCTCTGGAAGTCGCGCATTCTGGTCCCTCGTGAAAGCTGCTGAAGAAAACTTTTGCCAATCGACCTTGCCACCACTACGTAAGCCGGACGGAAGCCTTGTCCATAGTGGTAAGCAGAAGGCTGATCAGAATCTATCGGGGGGCACGGCAGTGCCCCCGCCGAGTCGAGCGCGAAGCAAACACTGCCGTACCATCCTTTACTGGAACCATTTCGCCGCATTTTCAGGCCCCTATTTGAGAACCTCTGGATAAGACCAGAACGCAGACATTTTCGTCATCCAGTAAGCTATAATCACATACTTAAAATCCAAAATTTCAAGTCTGTAGGTCATTTAGTTCCGAAGTTAAGCGAAAGCAAAGTTTCACATTTATGAAACTCACTCACTCACTCACTTATGATCGTCAAAATAGAACTACTTCCCATAAACTCAGAGAGCTGAAATTTGGTACAGAGTTAGGGTTTAATAACCACATAAAGGGAAAACTATAAAAACTCGGATAATCGAAGATCTGGAGTACCTGGTGACCCTGATTAGAAAACACAAGAGGCCAACCAAACTATTAGAGATATCGACATACCGCCTTTACAAAAAATATTCAACTTGGTGGGCCGCTTCATTTTCTACAAAAAGAAGTGAAATCCCATCAAAAACATTCTGTAAAAAACTAGCCAAGTCTCGATGAAATGTCTTGTTTATCTCTAAAAAGTAATGAAATCTAGACAAAGTCGTGCCAAGTCTAAGGTTCCTTACTGCGATTTCTTTATTATTATAGTTAATGTTGTGTGACTTGGCCGTTGAAGCGAACACAAGGGTACAGAACCAGGTGTTCCATGACACCATTGCACCAATCTGTACTTGTACCCACTAACGTATAAAGAATGTTCAACGGCCAAGTCACACAAGATTAACTATAATAATAAAGAAATCGCAGTAAGGAACCTTAGACTTGGCACGACTTTGTCTAGATTTCATTACTTTTTAGAGATAAACATGACATTTCATCGAGACTTGGCTAGTTATTACAGAATGTTTTTGATGGGATTAGACTTTCTTTTAGCCTCGAACTCGACTTTGGATGACGGGTGCGCCATACCGGAGATACGCATTATCCAACGAGAGCTCCGTCGGGAATTGCTTTCTCCGGACGTCCATAAGTCCAGTAAGCCAGACGGCATACCGGCAGTGGTTCTGAAGCTTTGATCTCCTGAATTGTTTCTTGTACTGACGCGACTTGGCCCGCTTTCCTTCACCTAAATGCCCGTCTTCGTGGAAGACTGCCCACTGCCCAAAAAAGGTGACAGATCAGACCTGACTAATTACAGGCCGATCGCCATCACCACCCTTCTCTCCAAAGTAATAGAGTGAGCGATCAACACACAACTTTGAAACACCTGGAGGATCACGACTTGTTGAGCGACAGACAATATGCTCTCTGCCACAGCCGCAACTGGTGACCTTTTTGTGTATCTCAAGCACCGCTGGTCACTCTCCATCGAGATTCAAAATGAGGTTAAAGGCCGACTTCCGAACAGTTGGTATCTTCAGTAGCTTTGACCTTCATAAGTGCCTTACTAGGGCCTCAGTTTAATAAATGGGTTTGACTTTGACATTGAGGCATTGGCGGTGAACCTAGATGTGGCGAAAGCATTCGATCGGGTCAGACACCGGGGAATTCTAACGAAGTTACCAGCATACGGGCTTCCCGAGGGATTATGCAAATGGGCGCTAGCCTTCTGTCCAGCAGAAGCATAAGATAAGATTTTGTGGAATTATTATAAACATTATTACTAACATAGTATATTAAGTCAGATTCTTACTAACAAAATAATATGGATGATTAATTATTATGTCCGAAATAAATGAATTTATTATTATTATATATAAGAGCCGTCGTTGACAGTAACCGCTCCGATAGCATGGACATTAATGCCGGCGTCCCACAAGGCTCTGTTCTGTCTCCAACACTGTTTCTGCTGCATATCAATGATAAGCTGTCTATTGACGCCCATTACACGGGCCGTGCAAATATTCCTCGTTCCGTGGTGTAAAGTAAAAATATTTTATTAAAAAAATGACCTGCAGCTGATGCTCTATTGTAAATGTGGGTGCCGGCCGCGTCGCCTCCGACGAACGATACAGCCTTGATGTCGGGCTGATCGCAGATGAAGTTCACTGGGTCGTGGGTTCCGTGCACCACCTATACAATATTAACATATTAATATTAGAAGCTAGGTACAAACTCGTCATAGCGTGTCTCAGTTAGACTACGTTCCTATCCGAAATTATTCGAAACTTTAATATCAGATTCGGTTACGGTTTCGGATATCCAATGGTTTCGGTTACGGTTACCAAACTCCAAAGTTTTCAGAATATGTTATGTTGTTAATCTAACCTAACTTATTTTGTTTTCCAAATTTCATCCACAATGTCCCAGTTAGACGTTTGTGTATCACAAACATCCAAAGTTTCACTTGAACAATATTAGGCTATAACTATGAATGTACTAACATTAACGAGACCAGGTGGCGCTCCAGCCTCCTGCAAGAGCTCCATCATCATCAAGGTCGCTCCGGGGTCCTGCTCTGAAGGCTTGATGATGCAAGTATTGCCTGTCACCAGCGCCGGCGGGAACATCCACAGGGGGATCATTACGGGGAAGTTGAACGCTGCTACACCTATATTTAAGATAAATAAATATGGATAATTAATTATTCATTCTACTGAACTACTGACTTTACATTTGAATTGCTGTTCATTTGATATATTAGCATATTATAATGAATGCAAATGATAAACTCTGTAAATAAGAATGATTTTGTTGGCAAATACATAATTGAATTAAGATACTTTTTTATGTTCCTAAGATTACGGCCTGCTTGATAGTAAGCGGTTACCATAGCCTATAGATGCTTGCAAATCCCATGGGTATCACTCACGCTTTGCCCTCTTCTCTTAACACCCTTAAGGCCATACTCCCTTAGGAAAACCATGGCAGGGGGCTAAACCATTATCTTACCGGTTGCAATTTAAAGTCCACAAAGGAGCTTCCATTTGAAACCGTTCAATGCAAGACCATTTTAGTATTTTATTACAAAATGTTTCACAGTCAACTTACCTCCTACAACACCCAGGGGCACTTTGTAGCTATGTGTGTCCATATCCTTTGCAATGTTTTGAATACTGTCACCCAGTTGTAGGGTTGTGATGCTGCAGCAATGTTCTACAGATTCTGTAAAATAATAATAAACATAAAAAAAATGAACCAACAATTGCCAAATTATTATGAAATTTGAAAATAGTCTTGAGATTTACACATAAAAATTCAGAATTGGAAACAAAGATCCAATAAACCTGGGCAAAAATCAATAGTATGGGTCACGTCACAACTCACAAGGATGGTTTTCCAACTACCTATGTTCTAATACCTGAATAAAGGATATTTATGGGTCGGATATGACATAATTAGCTTTCATTTTGTGCAAAATGTCAAGTTTCTAGATGGTTGATCTGTCAATCAGTCAGTCTGTTGGACAAGTTTTATAGTATCGAGAGTGTCACAACAAGCGATTAGGTCAAGAGTTCCAAAAACGTAGCAAACAAGTTATTGGGATGCGTCGCTTAGTTGTTGTCGTCGGGTCGTAGAAGTAGAGGATGCCTTTGTTAGAGCGGCAGAGATTGGGTTAATTAGTTTTTCAAGTACTCACGTATGCCCCTAAGTACATCTCCCTCGGCATCTGCGATGGTCTTCCCTTGTTCCTCCGTAATCTTGGCCGCCAATTTGCTTTGGTTTTCTCTGAGCAGACGTGCAAACCTGTAGGAAATAAATTACTTTATCATCATCATCTGCCTATAATGACCCACTGCAGAGCACAGACCTCCATTCACAAATGTAAAGGAATGGGGAGATATTCCACCACGCATGCACGGTTCGGTAGAGGTAGGCTCAACTATTGGTGAACCTACTGTTGGAGTTTTCAAGCCACCTACACTATCACGATTCAGAAGACACGTAAAGCTGTTGGTCCTGGCTATCACTTAAGCCAGGACCAACAGCTTTACGTGTCTTCTGAAGCACGGAATATATCATCGCATTAAAATTTGGTACGCAGGTAGGCATGGAGGCTACTTTTTCGGTTTCATATAGCATTCGCATTCATAAAGACGAAATTTTGAGTGAATATTTTACTGAAATACGTCGTAATTACTGAAGGGTTTTTTTTCGAAAACGTCGCTAGAAATATTGACGCCAAGGATCCCGATGCTTTGACTGATGTTGAAGGAAGTGATCTGGAATTGTGGAGGCACAGACCATGGGGTTTTCTTAGTTGTGAATGTGCTGAAGCGGTGTGCTCCTGAATTTTGTCCAGTATTGACGCGTCTTTTCGCACTTTTCTACACCAAAAAAGAAGTCGCATCTTCGCCCACATACACCCAGTGCCCAAAAAGGGCGACAGATCAGACCCGACGAATTACAGGCCTATCGCCATCACCTCCCTTCTCTCCAAGTCATGGAGCGAGTGATAAACACGCAGCCTTTGAGATACCTGAAGGATCACGAGTTGTTGAGCGACCAACAATATGGCTTCCGCCAGTCGCTCAGCTGGTGACCACCTTGTGTATCTCACGCACCGTTTTTGGTCACTCGCCATCGAGAGTCAAGGTGAGGCATTGGCAGTCAGCCTAATGATTTGAATGACACGTGGCATATAGGTAGATATAGAATACCTACTGCATTAAAAGTAAGTAAATTTATTTCCTGGTAAAATATTTGATCTCTGTGAAATGCAAAGAAAAAGCACCGAATTGTCGAAATTAAACATATTCCCAGGGTATATTGAAAAAGTAGCAGAACTATTCAATTCAGTTAATTCATTGCATGATTTGTATGTTTTACTGCAGTATAATTAAATGTAAATCAATTAAAATATTTAAATACTTGAACATAAGTTGCTGCCGAGTCATGACTGTACTCTGACTCCATGATTTGTAAGCTCTCTTTGCCGATTCTAATGCAGCGTTCAATTCTTCTTGCGTAGCTTCTGGTACTCTGTAAAATATCAAAAAAATATTGATATTAATAAACATGATACAAATTCTATTAAAATGTTAATGTATTTGTTTATTTAATTAGGGAATTGGATGTGTAGACCCAAGAATCTTGAGTCGCTTTTGAAACATGGGCAATATCTACAATTAAGTCATTTGTTAAACAGTGTTAATTTATTGTTTATAGTATTATTAATATTACTTCCTTTGTCTTTTTAAGAATATTATAACTATAACGTTTTATGTTTCATAGAATTTTATCTGTCTTAGTTGCTTTATATAGATAAGAATAAAAAACAAAATATAAATTATTATATCATTCTGCTATTTAATATAAGAATAATGTGATGTAAGATTGTATATGTTAATAAGATAACCCACAACGCGTCATGATAACAATAAAAAGCAATGCTTGATATCAGCAATCAAGTCACAGATTTAGCATGTGTGATAATAAAAATGTTCAGTCGGGTTTTAATGATTTCAGTGAGAAAAATAATTATTATGTAATTTATTAATATAATTATTGTAGACTTGTTAAACAAGCATCGCAGTTAAACTACGGAAGGCGCAAACTCGCGGTCCATACGGACCGTAGGACACTCTGCAGGTTAAACAAGCATCGCAGTTAAACTAACGAAATGTTTCTATGACAACATGATTACTAATTTTCAATAATATGCTTTTAACATACCTGCCGATAACTTCATTAGTGGCTGGGTTAGTGAGCTCAATCCAATTGCTGGTCTTTGATTCCACATATTGGCCATCTATGTACAATTTTGTGGTAGGAGCTGAACTGCTGTAGTTTCTACGCAGAAGGACCTGAGACTGAACAAAATACAACACATTTAGATTTCTCACATAATTGTCTCATATATAACCGATGTATCTATGAGTTTACAAATTTAAGTTAACCCGTTGGTTCTCGCGAGGAATGCGCATCCTATTATAACAATTGATGTCATTTTTATATTATTAGTCGCGAGCCAAGGTATTAAAATAAAACTAGCCTTATAAAATTTATAGCACATTCTCACAAGTCTCAATCTCAATAACAGACAAACAAGTATAAATATAAGGTAATAGTAAAACTAAGTCAACAATCAGGATGTTGAAGAACTGTTTGAGTTGGCATTGGATAGTAAATTTATGGGGAATGTGATAAAATCTGAACATTATTCAACTGCACAACTCTATCCCAGGTATAAAATAATATAGTTACTATTTTCGTTGTGATGAGAGTACCAATAGTTGGACATTCACTTAGGGTATTTTAATTGAAATAAAAAAAAATTAAGAGTATTGTGTCTCCAAGTATAAAAATTGTTTAGTGTGATAGTACCTGCCATCTATTCCCATTAATATCCATACCTACCTATTCATAAAAGTGACTGTGCCCTTTTTAAAGACGCAATAGTAACATGTACACATTACTTTCTTTTAATTATTTATTATTCAAATTGTTACTTACTTCAGATTTCAGTAGTTTCAGCATTGCAGATGCCATGGTGGTGATTTTAATTATTCTTTATTGGGAAGGACCAGTAAACGCCTGATGGGTGGGTTGGGGGCCAAGCCAACTGATTAAAATACAAATGTCCTGACCTTGAATTGATAAATTAAAATCAGTTTGTCGTCATGCAAAGTTGTTTTTAAATTTGTTGGTAGATATCGTTTCACTATCGCTCTACAACAAACGTTCTGTTTTCCGTAATATAATTAATTTTCAAGACAGAATTCCATTATTGAATAAATAGTTTTACACAAAACTATAAAAGTATCTAGATAGTCAACTAAATATTTTAGTAATAATACGAATTTAATAATTATAGTGCAATTAAGCGCATCAACCAAATAAAAAAGATCTATCTATTCATCCATCCCGCTCGTACGTGCAATTTTGTAAAACGGAATGTCACAAAGTGTTGCCAGTACTAATTTGAGATTTAGAACGCTGGGACGCCGGCATGTCTGAAAAGGTTAAACATCAGTTACGAGGCGGGAAATTTGACTAATTTTCGAGTTTTTTTTTTTTTACCTTCGTAGAACAATAGTGATTCGCGACCATAATAGTTCATTTAGCATATGATAGAATTGATACTTTTTCTTTAAGATTAACTATTTTTGTACATTTCCCAAAATAGTAAGTTTAAGGTTAAGTTACCGTTTTTAGAGAAACCGTGAGAAATGTTCAAATATGGCTCATATTATGCAAAAAACATTCATACCACAATGTGCCAAATGAACTTCTACTATCGCTAATAAAGATTAATTCATGTGCACCAGTGGAGTGAAATGAAATGAATTATTTGTATCGTGACTTTACAAGTTGTCTCAAAAAGTCCGTGAAAAGTTTTAGTACAATGACCACCATTTTACTAAAACATGACTGGACGGTGACTGATCATACGGACTATGTGAAAGTTAATATGCGGACTATACGAAAGTGATAATAATAATTATAAATAAAATGTATGCGACTGAAGGACTTTGTATCCATGGTCATGAACAAATTAACAAACGGCACAAAAACGACTAAGTACTAAAAAAGATAGAAATGAAACAAAACTTTCCCTTAAAATTATAAACAAAACAAAGTACAATAAACACCTCAGACAATACAGGTTGTTGTTGTTTTTCATATTCCCTAAAAGGCAGGCAAAGGTTGAGCCAAACAGCCTTGTCTTATTTCAGTTTTCTCGAGTTTGTTATATAGAGTGTATTAATATAGTCACGATACACATAATTCATATCATTTCACTTCACTGTGCACATGGATTGAACTTTTTTGGATAAAATACCACCGATAATATGCAATGAAACTCAAAATACACGAATTTATGAAAATAAAAATGAAAACACAACGTCACTCTGCAAGTTCCCGCCAAAAAGTCAGACAATACAGGACGGGAAATAAATTTTTCAGACTCTCGCTCGCTCCGCCACAGATTATAATATAAAGTTATTATTTTGTTTGATCCACCCATTCTGGTTAGGCTAAGGATCAAAGTCCATACAACGGCGTCGCTAATGGTGAGGTGAAGCAGTACCTTGTAGTACAAAAAAGAACGAAAGATTGAACGAAATGGGAACGCATAACCATAAAATAGAACGCAATATGTTCCAAAAGGAACGCTCTGGCAACGCAGGTCGCAATAATAATGTCAGGACTTTTTGGCGGGAACTTGCAGAGTGACGTAGCATTTTCATTTTTATTTTCATAAATTCGTGTATTTTGAGTTTTATTGCATATTATCGGTGGTATTTTATTTAATAAAGATCAATATATGTGCACCAGTGAAGTGAAATGAAATGAATATGTGTATCGTGACTTTACAAGTTGTCTCAAAAAGTCCGTGTTAAGTTTTAGTACAATGACCACCATTTTACTAAAACATGACTGGACGGTGACTGAACATGCAGACTATGTGAAAGTGAATGTGCGGACTATATTATAGTGATATTATAAATAAAATGTATGCGACTGAAGGACTTAGTTTCCATGGTCAAGAACAAATTTACAAAAAATAATAATAATAATAATGTCACTTTGACATTTTGAACCAATGTTGCAATACAATAAACACTTACCAACGTCTTGGGAATTGACTTAAGGTGCATGCTTAGCTTGAGGCGGGAAATTTGAACATTTTCAAGTTTTTATTTTTACCTTCTTAGAATAATATGGTTGAATATTTCAATGATTAGCGACCGTAGTAGTTCATTTGGCATATTGTGGAATTGATACTTTTTTAAATTTATTTAGGCACACAAAACAGAACACAAGCAAAAAAAAATAACAAATATTAATTACATACAATAAACAAAGCCAAGCTGCATTCCATAATGCATGCACAGATGCGTTTATGAGAAGTGCTGTATAACTACTCACAAGATTAGGTAAGAATAATATTATTAAATCTACATAAATATAGGTATATCAATGAAAGAAAAGAAATAAAAATCTGAATAGGTACTAACATTATATAATTACGGTAGGATTTTAGGTAAGCATCGCTTAAATTTGGAAAAGTTACGATCAAATATGTCAATGTCATGTTTGTCAGCAACGATGTCGTTATAAAGACGGCACATTCTTACTATAGGGTTATAGTTGGGTTAAGGTTAAGAGGTATTATTCTTATATACCCTAAGTGCAAAAGGTCTCTCTATACGCGTTCTGGAGATAGTGTTAAGGGAAAGCAAAGATAGTAAAGCAGGGGAATCAACTAAACCATGCATAATTTTGTGCAGGTACACGAGATCCTGTTTACGTTGAGATTCTAAGGACACTACATTAAATTTACATAACCTTTGAGTATAGCTTGAGAGGGAACGACCTAGATTGCAGTGATAACATAAAATTTTCGTGCACGCTTTTTGTACACTTGCAATAGTGTTGGTATGCACTGCATAAGGGGGGACCAAATTTGACAGCAATATTCTAATTTACTTCTCACTAGAGCCTAATACACTAACAATATGGTTAAATATTTCAGTGATTAGCGACCGTAGTAGTTAATTTGGCATATTGTGGAGTTGATACATACTTTTTTTTATTATTATGAAAAAATTTTTGTACATTCGGCAAAATAGTCAGTTAACGAATTTCCCGCCTCATGTTGTGCATCCACCTTAATAAATGATAAGTTCTTCGTCAGAACATGAGATCTGTGAAAATCAACAGAATATTTAATTTGTAATCATTGTCTATTTGTGTTAATAAATGAATATTAAAATTAGAACTAAACTATTAGCACCATTCAAAATAACTAATTGAGCTTACTTCTCTACCCTATTGTCATGGAATTGTAATTAATAATTATTATACTATCTAAGACGTTTCTTACGGGCAGCGCGACGACATACTTTCTGAGCGAAGGAGTCTGCGGCACACAAAAAACATCTGTGTGAAACAAAGGGTTGTGCGGCCGGACTTTATGCGCGTCGTGTGCGTTAATAGTTACTGCTTAGAATTGTATAGGTTATATTTTCACAGACTTAAAAGTGCTGTGCGTTGCGGTCTCTTGTCTGCGCTGCACCTTATTAATTATACAGATTATTGTTCTTCTTCATTTTGATAAGGTTTAGGCAAATGTAATATACAATATATGGCAGCACTGAAGTAACGTGGTAGTTTCTGACTTTTTTGCCGGAACTTGCAGAGTAACGTTGCGTTTTCATTTTCATTAATTCGTATATTCTGGGTGTTATTGCATATTATCGGTGGTATTTTATCTAATAAAGATTGAATCTAATAAAGACATGTGCACCAGTCAAGTGAAATGAAATTAATTATGTGTATCTTGACTTTACAAGTTGTCTCAAAAAGTCCGTGATAAGTTTTAGTACAATGACCACCATTTTACTAAAACATGACTGGACAGTGACTGATCATGCGAACTATGTGAAAGTTAATGTGCGGACTGTATGAAAGTGATATTATAAACAAAATGTATGCGACTGAAGGACTTTGATCCATGGTCATGAACAAATTAAAAAAAATGGTAGTTTCTAGTTACGCCGTTATTGAATACTCTTTGGTTACGCCAATAGAGAGCGCATTATTAAAATAAATATCTTTATAAAATAAAAAATAAAACTTTTATGTTATGACTAGCTTTATAGCCCGCGACTTCGTCCGCGTAGATTATTTCTTTTTTCTAGATATGAATCATTGTAACAATATAGAGCTTTGTTTATGGCTATTGTCCGCCACTACGTGTGATATTGACAAAAGTTCAGGTAGATTAAGAGCTCATATGCGAGGATGCCACATAAAACTGAAACAGTCCTGCCGCAAATTAACTCTAGCTAATTTCAGAGTTTTTCCCTGTGACTACAAACCTTAATTAGGAATTGTTATCTTTTAAATTCAAACGGAAGGTGATTTGGGATCAATGGTATACGCGGCAAGAAGACTGTTTCTCCTCTGGCAGAACCAGTAAATATTTTGGCCTCAATAACATTGCGGCGGAGAGCTGTTACTTGTAGTCTAGTTCCACAGCACAATTTTGGAGGCATTATCTCTCTTTCCCTCATGTCTGAGGATAGTGGTCAACATCGGGTTTGCTTCTAGAGCGAATGATCTGCCTCCATGCATGGTTTCTGTAAAACTTGGAGGACGATGAGTCTTTTACTTGATCGGACCATCTTGTTGGTGAACGACCACGTAGTCGTTTTCCTTCCGTGTTCCATTATGATCAGATTTCCAAACATTCATCGCCTTTCAAAATCAAAATCAAAAAGTCATTTATTCAGTTTAGGCCCTAGTAAGGCACTTATGAATCTTTGCGCACCATGTGGCCGAAATACGAAAAAATACGTTGGTGGCATATGGTGGTGTTTTAATTTGGAGCTGCGATAGGATTCATGAATTGTTGCGTTTAGCGGTCCAAGGTATTTCCAACATCCGTCTCCAGCATCACATCTCGAATGCATCAATCCTTTTTCTTTCTCGGGCCAGTATAGTCCACGCTTCCACTCCATACATGAAAATGAGGAATACCAATGCTCGTATTAACCGGATCTTTGTTTTAATACCGATTCCTCTCTTTTTCCTGATGTTGTTTAGGCGAGTCATTTCAATACGCCAATACCATAAGCCGAAATAATAAATTTTGAAATTTTCACTCCGAAAATAAAGAACTTCATATACTAAATTTAATCTCCCTTTTCACTCCTTAAGGGTTCAAATTCCAACAACATCTATATTCGTTGCGTTAGTTTATAACCATAAGCTTAAATAATAAATTTAGTGTACTTCCATACATTCATCCCCCTTTTTACCCTTTCGGGATCGGAGGCACATATAAATTAATTGTCAATCGTCAACCTAAACACAAAATTTGAAGGTCCTAACTTCGAAACTTATGGACTTTCATATAAACTTGCATCCCCTATTTTACCCCCTTAAGGATGGATTATCCAAAAATCCTTAGTGGTTGCCTACACTGTGTAATAATATATTAAGTGACGTTTACTTTGAAACTGAATGACTTAGATACATCTCATACCTTTTCACCCTGTCGGGGGTGGAATTGTCAAAAAAGCTGAAACATGTATAAATTAATTTTCAATCGTTACCCTAAATACAAAATTTGAAGATCCTAACTTCAAAACTGACGAACTTTCATACAAACTTTCATCCCCTATTTTACCCCCCTAGGAGTGGAATTTCCAAAAATCTTTCCTTACTGAATACCTACACTGTATAATATTAAATTTAGTGTAATTTACTTTGAAATTGAAGGACTTGCATACACAACTTCATCCCCCTTTTCCTCCCTTCGATGGTGGAATAATCACAAACGCTGAGATAACTATACAATAATTTTCAATCGTCAGCCTAAACACAAAATTTGAAGATCCTAACTTCAAAACTGACGGACTTGCATACAAACTTTCATCCCTTATTTTACCTAGTTAGGGGTGGAGTTTCCAAAAATCCTTCCTTAGTGAATGCCTACACCGTAAAATAATATATTAAGTGAAGTTTACTTTGAAATTGAAGGACTTGCATACACAACTTCATCCCCCTTTTCCTCCCTTCGGTGGTGGAATTATTACAAACGCTGAGATAACTATATATTAATTTTCAATCGTCAGCCTAAACACAAAATTTGATGATCCTAACTTCAAAACTGACGGACTTGCATACAAACTTCCATCCCTTATTTTACCCTGTTAGGGGTGGAGTTTCCAAAAATCCTTCCTTAGTGGATGCCTATACCGTATAATAATACATTTCGTGTAATTTACTTTGAAATTGAAGGACTTGTATACACAACTTCATCCCCCTTTTCCTCCCTTCGGTGGTGGGATTATTACAAACGCTGAGATAACTATACATTAATTTTTCATCATCAGCCTAAACACAAAATTTGAAGATCCTAACTTCAAAACTGACGGAATTGCATACAAACTGTCATCCCCTATTTTACCCTTTTAGGGGTGGAATTTCCAAAAATCCTTCCTTAGTGGATGCCTACACCGTATAATAATACATTTAGTGAAGTTTACTTTGAAATTGAAGGACTTGCATACACAACTTCATCCCCCTTTTCCTCCCTTCGGTGGTGGAATTATCACAAACGCTGAGATAACTATATATTAATTTTCAATCGTCAGCCTAAACACAATATTTGAAGATCCTAACTTCAAAACTGACGAACTTGCATACAAACTTTCATCCCTTATTTTAACCCCTTAGGGGTGGAATTTCCAAAAATCCTTCCTTAGTGGATGTCTACACCGTATAATAATACATTTAGTGAAGTTTACTTTGAAATTGAAGGACTTGCATACCCAACTTCATCCCCCATTTCCTCCCTTCGGTGGTGGAATTATCACAAACGCTGAGATAAATACACATTAATTTTCAATCGTCAGCCTAAACACAAAATTTGAAGATCCTAACTTCAAAACTGACGGACTTGCATACAAACTGTCATCCCCTATTTTACCCTCTTAGGGGTGGAACTTCCAAAAATCCTTCCTTAGTGGATGCCTCCACTGTATAAGGTATCTTTGTGCAAAATTTCAAATCTCTAGGTCCAGCCGTTTGGGCTGTGGGCTGATATATCAACAATCAGTTTATCATTTTATATATTAAGATAAAAGAAAAACAATACGAATACTTAAAATTAGAGGTGTGTAACTCATCAAAAATACTCGAGCTGCATAATAGCTCACGGCTCAACTGTGTGAGCCGGTTCAATGAATCAGCTCGCAGATCAGCTCAATTTGTACCTACCTCTAGTTCACGATATGCGTGCGCGGTCAATGCGAGCTGCACGTCAAATTGAGCCGACTGAGCTGCCGCGACTCTTTTCATACTTTAGACTTGGAATCATTTAAGACTGCGTATAAAGCAAAATAACAATCTTAGAATTGAAATTTAACCAAGTAAATAGTATTTAAATGAAAAATATTTTATATGGGTATTTTCATTATATACGCGAGGGTTCTGCCTGAGCAAAAACATAATGGAATGAAATTTCCTCGATAGAAAAAAATCACAAAGCTACCTCTAATAATAATGAATTTTCGGTTTTATTCGTTCATGGTGTATCTAATTAAGATAAAAATTCGATAAATAATATCACTAACATATGACCTAGGGCTGCTACTAACGATATTTTAAAATATTCTATACTTTACGAGTTATTTAGATAAAAAGCGCTTAGTTCATTTTTGTTCCGCGAAACACGCTATCTCCATCTCATCTGCACGCGAAGATTAGACATAAGTTTGTTTCATCTGACATTGCCATATTTTTCTGGCTTGGTACGCACTCTTAAGTAATTGTATATTATCTATTTATGTTAAATATTTTATATTTATTCTTTGAATTCGATTAATACATTATTATTTAAATGTTTTAGACTTTTAGAAGAAACAATAATTCGTAAATCAGAATCACAAGACTAATCTGTGGAGGGAGACACAGATACAATATGACACCGAATGAGTCGTGAGCTAGTCATTTTGTTGTTGAGCTTTAGCTCAACGGCTCAAACCAGCTCAAACCCATTTGGGCTGATTCATTGAGCTGATTCAGAGCTGCACACACACCTCTACTTAAAATAAAATGAATTTATTATTCAATATACACTCTGCTTAGTTTGGGCACAGTCTTAACACATAATATTCATATTCAAGGTTGTGTTACCTAGTATTCAAACTAAAGCAAAAAAGGAAAGACTAGCCAAAGTAGAACATTAGTAACAGAACCCTTTTTAACGTCACGATAATTATGGTAAATACTGACAAGCGTAATGAAAAAATGATTACCTACCTCATTATAGTCGAATTTAAATCGCCAATTTACGTTGTGCTTCTTTTTCCGTGGATAGCTCAGTGGTTGCGACGTGTCGTAAGGTCCCGTTCGGGTTCGAATCCTGCAATGAACTTGAGCTTTCAATGAAGGAAAGGAGGAAACCATGGAGGTGGTCAGGTACTATACTTAGTACCTAGTATCCGCCTGGCTGGCTACCACCCCTAAGTTGAAAATCTGTCAAAATCTTTCGGCTATATCATTATTTACCACTAGCTGTTCCGCGCGGTTTCACTCGCGTTCCCGGGATATAGGGTAGCCTATAATACTCGGGGATAATGTAGCTTCCTATTAGTGAAAGAATTTTTCGAATCTGACTGGTAGTTCCAGAGATTAGCCCGTTTAAACAAACAAACAAACAAAAAACTCTTCCGCTTTATTTTAGTAGTATAGATAGCACAGATTAAGTCGTAAGAGATTGGAGGCAAACACAGGTCTGTTATTCGTAAAAAACTAATCACACATGTATCTCTGAATTTTTCATCTATATGCTTTTCGATGAAGGAAATATTTGTGAGTGTGCGTCAATACAAAGATAATGCGCTCGCCGTGTGCCCGCATGGTGGAGTCGTGGATTACGCCATATTCCTCCGCGTTGTCAGGAGAAATTCGTACCCCAGCAGTAGGCAGGTAAAATAAGTATTCAAGAATGTTATACTAAGTACTTCATCAAAATCATATGCCTGCCCTATTTCACAATTTATGTATGTCGACGCGACGGTGCAATAATATGTAGGTACACTAACGCTTTTTCCATTTGGCCCTTGTTCAGTGGCGTAACTTGCCCTATATGGGCCTTGTATCAAAATCTGCGGGGGGGCTGCTTCCACCTGACTGCGGCGAAGCCCAAATGGAGGATAAAGATTTTTACAAAATGTTGCATACACACGTTCGGGGCCCCTGTAGCCCTGGAACCCCGTATCTTTGATACGGCGGTAGCTACGCCCCTGCCCTTGTTTCCATCAGTCACATCGGTTTTCACTCCTTTCATACTAATATCATCCTTCACAGAAGCCATCCATCTCTTTTTTCGGGCTTTCTCTTCCGTTAGATCAATCCATCCACTAAGGTACCTAGAACTACTTATAACCTAACTACCTTATAATTCAATGCTAACTACTTATAATTTTCAAAGGTTTACCTTATAAAGTGGGTATACTCTTTCCGGCAACTTCAGGCAAGTCTATATTGCATGCTTGTTTTATAACATTAACACTAACCTACTTATGTAAAGGATGGATGACATGTTGACATTCGACGGAGTTGCACACTGTGCTTATTATTTGGAACGCACGTTTAGCATCCGGTAGGGTTGTCAGGGTTGGGCCACAAAGACCCCGTTGATTGTTGGAACACAGCGGCCACTGTGTTGATAAGCTAACACTTGATCAAACAACTACATAGCAACTCCACTGTAGAGGGCACATTTTGTACAAAGACATACTCTTATATACATCGGTTAGTTAACGTATAAAATTGTGGATTTGTCGTGTCGCGATACTGATTAAAAGTTACTTTACGTCCTACTTAAATCATAAAATTCATAAATGATCCTTGGCGATCACGCAAATAATAGCTGACACATATATAGACCGGGAACCTGGGTATCTACGTTTTTTATCCTGGAAATACCTAAGTAGGCAGATCACTCAGAAACCCGGATAATATTTACGATCATCGGGGTGCAATGCAACAGAATCAAATCGCTAGCTCATGTATGTATGTGTAATGTCCAAAAGTGATTCAGTGCCTTGTGAGTGGGCCCACGTGGTGACTTGTTCTGCACCTGGGACATTTCATGGTGATATTGACTAATGACCCATTTTCCTTCTTGAAAAGAGCACATTATTGTACCTATAATATTATGAAATAATATTTTAGATAGCAATTTTCAAACTTCCGTGAAATAAAGTCATATGTAAGATACCTCGTCAAAATAATATTACCTAGCATAGACCTATACCTATTTATATTCTCAGGCCCACTTGCATCAATCTGGGTTATCTTAATTAACTCGGAGTAAGTTGCTAATCTGGAGTTAAAAATGTTATTATGAAGACATAATGCTGCCTAAGTATATTAATATCCTGTTACTAAATCTACTAATAATACAGAATACCGCAGCAAAATAAACGTAGAGCTCATTGGGGAGTGGAAAAGGGTCGGTAGCGCGTGAATGTCCCTTGTGTTGCAAGCATACCATCATAATATGGCTACAGAAGGGCAACGGTAACCGCTTTCCTTCAGGCGGGCCATACGCTTGTTTTTGGTCTTGTACTAACTACGTGGATATAAAAAGAAAACGTTAGTACTATTAATTATGCTGTGGTATTATGTAATTCGGGTCAGGTAGGAAGAGTAATTATCATCAAAGCAGAGAAGTGTGAAAATAAGATCGTTCAATGTGCAGTACGGGACGCACGTAGGTACGCTGATAAGGGGGTCGATGACCGGGCTATCGGTCGTGCACACTACGGCTTACCGTAGCTAATGTGTTATGCACACATACACATATTGTATGTACAATGACTGATTGAAGGATCGATGAAAATTTATTATCATTAAGTTTCTTTTGTTCGTCACAATTGCTGTGACTTAAAACATAATTGCCGACCTCGAAAGGAAATAGAATTTTCGTTTTATGTTGCGTTGCATTGTTTTATTACCAAGAAGTTTGTTATCGTCTCTTGAGAAGACTTATTGAATTCCTTAACTCCTCGACATTTAAAAAACACACGAGATGAGAGCCATTCTTTGTTTATTTTTCTATAATTGTCTTTTGTCTCTCAGCAGAAGCTGTACTGACTGGAACTTCTAAATCTTTTTTTCGGAGCCCCTAAGGCACTAGGTCATCGGCAGTTGCAGACGTCGCCGACGCTTTACGCTGCCACTGGACATATACCTAATTGGTATGTGCAGGAACAGTGGGGACAGAATAAAGCCTTGCGGGACGCTAGCATTTATGTCCATGCTATCGGAGCAGGTACATACCGTCAACGACAGCTCTTATGCATCTGCTGGACAGAAAGCTAACGAGCCATTATTTGCATAATCCCTTGTGGGGTAATCCTGGTAAATGCTGGTAACTTCGTGAGTTCACGGACTGTGGTGGAAGCCATATTGTCGTAAGTCGTGACGTAACCAAAAAGAAATGACACATTAATCCAAATATAATATATGCGGCGGGGGCACCCCCGTGCCCCCGCCTCATATTGGTCAAGACGAGTCAAGCGAAGCGCAAGGGCACTAACTACCTTATCTCGAAGCGCTTCGTCAAATTCAAAATCAAAATCATTTATTCAAATAAACCTTCGCATTGCAGGCACTATTTAGACTAAGTCGTATAAAAAAAAAAAAAAAAAAAATTAAACGTTTGACTTCTCTAATACCGGTTCGGAAGGTTGCAATTGCTGAGAAGTTTAGAGAGGTGTAGAGTTTAGGGCTTGTAGAGTTAGGGCGTGTAGAGCTTTAAGCATGGCTCTACATGAGATCTGATAACTTTTTGACAGTGCGAGCCGTATGGTTTCTTGGCAATATTTTACATGAAAATTTTAAATACTTTCGTGGTTAAAATCTAACAAGTAAAGCGTACAGATCTCAAACAAAATACATACAGAACACGAAATAGACTATCTGCTCGCTATAAAGGTCGACAACAAATCTAATGAGGAAACAGACAACAAGAGGAAACAAGAGATTAAATACCTAGAGATAAACTAGACTGATATTGTGAATGAAACAGCGATCTCTTGTGAACAGATTGCGATCTAAGCATCAAAGTTTGTCGCATCAGTATTAAGATAATGTAAATGTATATGTAAGAGAGGAAGAAAAGCGTTTTTCAATCAGAGAGCAGCTTGGCTCTGGAAGTCATTCCTTACAGAATACCGCAGCCTGTTGTGTTTCTTTCTTGTTTCTACGCGTGAGTAAGGGCGCCAGTACCAGTAAATAATTAACGTAACTAACGCGTTTGCGTATTTCTAAGAGAACTTGTACTAAAAACGCAAACGCGTTAGTTACGTTAATTCTTTGCAAGCTTTACACTAGGGGTACAGAACTCATCGGAGAGGGAAAAGGGGAAGTAAGCAGGCGGGATATATGAGCAGCCTGTGCTTATTTACCGACTTTGTTTTATGTAAATATAAATTTGATTTAAAACATAATCCATTTGCGGTAAATTTCCACTGAAAAATAAGTTCGCCGCTTCACACTCATTTTAAATACCAGAATTATAATTTATCGCACATGCTATCCTTCCATGGGTCCCATGACCTAATTGTCTGTCACATTTAAATTAAATCGTCGCCATTTCAGTCGTTTCAGCACGAACGCGATTGAGCAACAAACCAATTTCCATACACAGTGGGAACCGATTGTTTTTGAATCTGACACAATATCTATTTGCATTTTCACTGCTAGTTTTTTTTAATTTTTCGCAAATTTAAATTCTAATTTTTTTTTTTATAAATTAATATCAGTACCTAAAGTAAAGAGTTTATCAGTTTAATTTACCTAGGATCTATAGAAATAGAGATCAATAATTTTATCAGCAAAATTTTAATTCTAATTCAATCACTATGATGTATCGTAGATCTACGTTATTTATATTGACATCGTGTATCTTATATAATCTTTATAAAACAACATACGTAAATTATTTCTTTGTCTGGATTTTGATTACGACAAAAATCATTAAATATGCTGTATAATTATAAAATAATAATAAAGTTGTAAACAATCGCGACGTCACTGCTTGATAAGGATGGTAGAGGCTAAATTTCGATGTGTATTTAATTTATATGCAAATATTATTTATTGTACAACTGTAGGTACTGCAATAAGTTATTTTTAATAAAAGTAATTTATTTTATTTTAATATAATATGGAAATTATTTAATTTACTTCCATATTAATTATCGACCACTACAATGAATAATGTGATAATGATAATTTATACAAATTAATTTCTTCATCATCAATCATTAATTGCATTTTTCAGAGACATTTGATCGACTCATTTTAGATTAAAATTTTAAAGGTTCACGTTCAAGTATACAATAAATACAAAGTTTAGGCTTATTTCCACGTAAAATGTAACAATTAACTTGTCCTGTTATTAAACAACTGTTATTAGACGATTTCGAATTAAACATCAGCTAATTAAGATGAAGATAACCATTACTTGGCTCGTAATTGCAGTTATCGTGCTTCTGGTAACGACGTGTTATAAGGAACGTGATAAAGACCCATTTACTTTCACTTCTGTCTTCTTCCTGTCCTGTTATTTAATTATCTTAAACGTATTTTTATTAGTCGCTTTGGTATTAAAATAAAAGTTTTATGATTCAATGCAGACATCATGTCATTAATAAATCTAAGTATACATGTTTAGATTGTATTGGGATTCGGAGGGGGTTGAGCCAAATCTCTAGACATGAATACTTCAAAGCTCTAAGTTAAAATATTATGGAAGTAAAAATTTACAATCATATCCCAAATATCATAAAAGACATAAATAAAGACATACATTTTGAGAAGAAATTAAAAGACATAATATGTCTTTTAATTTCTTCTCAAAATGTATGTCTTTATTACCTAAGGTTATACAATATAATAATAATTAGACACATCGCTACATTTGAAGAAATCTGTGTGAAGAAAAATCAATCAGCGAATAATATTTTCTTTTATCAATATTATTGATAAAAGAAAATATTCAGCGATGTGTCTAATTATTATTATATTGTATAACCTTAGGTTATTTATTCCTATGATTGTATTGCAATGCCCTAGATGAGGCCACATGTGTATACCTACCTACTTTTAACTGTGTGTGTTATGTATATATTAATGTGATGCAATAAATGTTTGAATTTGAATTTGACATCTCACCAATGGGTGAGAGGTTGTCGAAAAATCGCCATATCGCCTCACGTAATTAATGGACGCCCCCATATTACTCCATTCATACATGAACTACCTATATACAATAATAAATTGTTAACATAACTATTTTATTCCCCGTAATTAATTGTAACAGCTCACGTTACGATAATCTGTGGAGTAATAAACTGATTATACAATAAAATTATGAAACTGAAAGTTGTAATGTTGTTATAATCTTACCTCACAAGTACATAAGTAATGAACAAAGTAGGTACATATTGTAAGATAACGTTACATACTTAGGTATTTGTGCATCAGGTTAGGGTTAGGTCAAATAGAGATAACCCTCGTCTGGCTGCAAATATTTACAGACTATTGTCGAAGTACATATGCAGTTTCGACAGACAGATCGCGATAATCACTATCATGCAAATTAATGCTAAGATTTTTTTGGTGTTACGAATTTGCGTCTGTCTGCCTAGAGTATTATAATGCTTTGTCACAAAAGATATACAATTTTAAAGGTTTAACATATAGATATAAAACATACATGTAAATATATACGAATATTCTCTCTTTTCTCAAAAAAGAATTGGTGTATAAATACTGGCAACATCCCAGAGGAATAACTTGGTATCTATTTGAAACATTTAATAACTATGTTGAGTATTCGAAACATGTAATTTAGATGTTTTCATTGTATTTTAATTTGATTATGTTAATAAATGCAATGATGATACACTAATAGTGTTCTAAGCTGAAGCCTCATACAGTTTTTCAGTTTTTTTTTAACTTTGATTAGTTCTCCTGTAATGTAGTAAAATTCAGATACCATGATATTACTTGGAGGTGTCGATGAAATCATTCCACTTGCTTAATCTTTAGTACAGTTCAGAACAATTTATGTAAATTGTGCTGAAATATGTCAAACTGTATTATTCCCCCGGCTCCCCGCATTTGAATAGCGATCATGAAGATAAGAAAAGTAACACTGTTTTTAGGCCCAAAACTGCTATAATACTCATAATAATGTAGATGTGGGTAAACCTTACGAAACAGGCGGCTTTTCTAAGATAACACTATCTTCTTATTACATTGACTGATAGTGCTAGTTTTAGAGGCACTGACTGATAGATAAATGTTTAAGATACTTAATAAAATTAGAAAAAACATACATTATGCCCATTAATCACCGAGCTGTTTGCATGACGACAGGACAGGATAGTTTACCACGTTTTATGCTAAGATAAAACGGATAAGCGTATCAATAGATTAATATCGAACCGTTTTTAATCGTACTTTGCTATACAATCATCATGGTCCATGAACACTAGATATAAAACTAGCAAGAGTCTTTGTAGAAATATCTGAAGTCGGTTAAAAAGAAAAGGAAATAAATTGGATTTTATAATAAAATTAGAAGCATTTTCCGTACCTAGCAAGCTGAATCCAGCCTGCCTGGTCTGGCGGCTTTAATTGATATATTAAATCGAAACTCAGCTGTATTTTATTGTTAGCCTACGTTTGCATGATGTTTTTTTGAATATAACGTATGACTTCTCCTAACGTGTTGTCACGCTGACGCTTTTTTACGTCGGAAGTATTCATATGTTGTATATAGTAAAAAGCGTCGAACTCAACGTTTTTTTAAACTCCCGTGCGAACGTACCCTTAGGTACCTATACATGAAAAACGCCTCTTGCTTCGATTCTCCAATGATAAGTAGAGAATATTATTTTATTGCAAAAACTTCCAATAAACACTCTACTTTTACGTTTTACGCTCAATGAAATATTATAGTTTTATTATTTATCCCAGCTTTGAACAATAGAGCGTATGACTTCCAGTAAAATGTACGGAAAATTGAATGGGATTAAGAGATTAGTCGTGGTCGTAAAATAATAAAATTACCAACCATCGATAGAAGACGCCTCGATCGTCCACACAACGATTCCGAACGACCTACTGCGGACCATTCGGATTTGAATGAGTGCTGTAGTGCTATTCTGTAAAGTTCATTTGCAATATCACTTCTGAATCCGCGATGAGATTAGAGTTTCCTATTCTTAAAATCATTGAATTCACACTAACGCCACCGAGTGATGACGGAAATGAGATGAACTACGACAGGTGATGATTTTGACGTTTTTCAATAGGATTTGGTATTCTGAAACATAATTCACACGCCAAATCGGGTTGCGAGGTGAGTTGCGAGATGACTTTCGAGATGATTTACCTTTTACAGAATAGCATACCTGCTCATCTCTGTTTTGCCTCACGATATGGGAAAAAGGAGGCGCAGTAAGAGTTCTTCAAAGTGGCAACCGATCGGCAATAGGGAAGACCATCTGCCTATTTGTCAATATATCGACAAAAAAATGAAATTCTGATTCAGCTTTAGTTCAGCAAACTTTTGGAGAATTAACATATTCGTGCCGTTTCGTGCACATTTCCATTGACGGTTAGTGCTGGTAATACACTTAAAATTAGTAGTTGAATGAGGTACTTAACTACCTAGTATACAACTTCATACATAACCATATAGTTATATGCCTAAGAACAAGGAAAATTATTTGAACAATATGCTTCAGCGAGGTTTTTACTCACCGCCCCGTTACAGATTAGTAAATAAACTACCACGTTGAGAAACCAAATCCAATATTTAGAGTATAGGCCGGTGGATAAAAGGACAAAAAAGAGCGCATACGAAAACGTAAACAAGTTGAAACACAGCGTAAACATTATCCTACAAAGCGATCGCGTAATTGGCGCGTACGCGTATCGCGGCGTAATCTAAACGCATAACGTTCTCTATTTCAGAGCTAGGTCAATGTACGCTGTATCGCTCATTTAGCTATAAACAAAGTTTATCGAACGCACTCACAATACAAAACAATAGCGCAAAGCGACATTAAAATCACCTACAGAAACCGCAGAAGGTATTTTACAGTGCGCAGTAAGAGCCTACGTACACGCAATGCACAGGTTTGGATAATTCTTTGTAAGCGGCATATGGATGGATAGGAAAATTTATTCACATTATTAACCTCTGGCTACTTACTGAGAAACTACAAAATTATTAAGAATATTCCATGACACTGATTGACAATACAAGTCCTGCTCATAATTCCCTAAGAATAAGGCAAATTAATTTCTAACATTATGATTACATTTACCGGACTTGACCGTTCGTAATAGTAGTACATTATGATATGTGTGCAAAGTTCGTTATAAACACTCAAGGCGGTATTAATCGCTTGGCTCGAAGTTAAAAATATAACAATGACATCAATTGTTATAATAGGACGCGCGTCCCTCGCGAGAACCAACGGATTAAGCGCGTGATCCGCAGGTCACAGGCGAACGCGATAAGTGAGCCGAGAGTGTAATAGTCAATGCACACGTGTGTCATACGACGTTTTTCAACACACTTGCGAGGAAAAAAACACTAGTAGTATTTTTTTAAGTAGATTTTTGATAATAATCAATCACACAATGAGAACGTTAACAAATATGGAACGCAAGTTTATTTTTTGACAGCGGTGAGCTGTCAAACTATTTTACCCGTTTAAATAAAGAATGTTTGGTCTACACATATATCACTTGCAGTGAGTTACAAACTTATCATAATCAGAATTATACCTATCATAAAACTGTGCGGTAATGTAAAGTAAAAAGCACTAGTGCGTAATAAGTTGCAAAAAACGGTGCAATATAAATGTCACTTCACGAGCGAGTGTGTTCAAAAGTATTACCAGAGAAGGATGACGTCGAGCACAGCACTTATAATGTTGTGGCACATAATTCATTTACCGTGTCAATATACAAGTGGTAAAACAAATAATGAACACTTGTGTAAATATCCGTATTGTCCCCATTTTCTTTTACACGACTACCTGTAGTGCAATTCTGTTCTTTTTTGACAGCTGACGACGACGACGTCCGTCGTCGCGGTCTATTCTCTATACATTCGTAGTGCGGTGCTACATTTTTCAATTGGTCAATTAATTAATGTTTAATTTTAGGAAGCTCCTATTAAGGTCGTATTATGTATCCATTATAAAAAAAAACCTGTCACTTTGTGGATCACTTTCATTTATGATAGTTTCTGTGTAATGTTATGATATTTGAAGTAAGTATGTTTTATTACAAATTATTTATTATAAATCCAAGACTGTTCTTTGTCGAAATCAGTCAAAATCAAAGGCCCAGTTCAGCAGAGGACATCTCGTGACAGAATATGATGATGATACTAATTTTATAGTGGTTACAGAGTTGGTATACATATTTCAGATATCTGCAGCTCGGATAAGTCATATTATGGGCATCCTTAAATCAGCCAATGATGAAGATATCTTGGAAAAACGTCGTCAAGCTCAACAGTTGAGACTTTTGGCAAGTAATTCTTTAACTATTCTTGTTGAAATAAACATTGATTAAATTGTGCACAGCACTACAAAGTCAATGCATTTTTATTTACTGGAAATGCTAAAATTCTTCCGAATTCTATATAGAAGTCTTTGATATCTGGCTTATTTTTATTATTCCTTATAAAAAAATACCTCGTCAATTTAGTAGTATGTACTTACATACGAGTATGTTATTAAACATTATTCGTGAAAAAATGTTAATTGTTTCAATATTTTCAAAATATGGGCGCTATATCTAGCTTTCTTTTTGTGAAGTTTAAGTCGTAATATTAAGATAAAGTTAAACCAATGAATAGCCTTCATATTAAACCTTTAAAATTGGTATATTCAGTACATTGAAGTTTTACTAAAATATGAAATAAAATTAGCCTTTATCTAGTTTCCATATCATAAGTTTGCTTAGCTTGGGATTACGACTCAGATCATTAAAATAAATGAAATCCACTCGCAGAGCGCAGTTGATGTTTACAATACACCTTCCAGCCCATTTTAATTCTTTTGACCTATTCAAGTATTCAATTGTTTCGACATGCAATAGTCCGGGAGGTACTGATGCATTTTAGGTAGTATTAATATGCCGATCGATGGCCATCTTTTTCAATAGATCTTGAATGACTAATATGTGAACCACGCATCAGCGATGCACCCGCGGTGGGTTTAGGATTGGAAGGTTACGGCAGGGGTAAACTTTTTTTTTACAAATTCATGCGAGCAGCTGACGCGTGTTCCCCCCTCCACCATGCAGCAGACGATTTTTTTCAGCTCAGTATTATGTCAAATACTTATGAAACAAGTTTGAGCCGGCGTACTATGTCTTTTTTTTTACTGGGAGTGGCTGATGACGGATGTAGAAGACTTGAGCACTTACTTGAGCAGACGGTCGGTTCACTTATTAGTCATATAAGATCAACTATACATTTCAACGTCAGCCGGCTTACTATGACTTTTGTGTTTGCAACGCTACCTCCCGGACTAACCGTCACAACGGAGTCGTCGTCGGTTGCTGTCAAAAACGTTTCAGAATACCAAAGCTGATCATGTTAAGGTAGGTATAATAAATATTAAGTGCCTAGGAAAATAGTTTGCAGACTACATTCATCATTTATTGTCATTGTCTTTATTTTTATACGAATATAATATAGGAAAATGCAGAATTTCGTAGGATGATGTTTCATCGAATGTTCAGACTCTGTACAAATAAAGAAATCAAGTGACAGAGGTGCCAGCCACCCCAGCTTTATTTGGTCACTGCATACCATTTCTTAATGTTCCATAGGTTGTTTGCCACACACAAATACATACATTTATTATGTCATCCCGGTAAAAGCGTTTGGAACATTGCTTTGACGTTTTGTTATACAGATCTACTTGAGTCTATAACATTATTCATTATTGAATTTCTATTGTTTCATTAGGAATGAAATATAAGCACAAAGAACCGATTCTTGACACAATTGTTGTTCAATATAAATACCTATGTAGGTCGTAGGTATAAACCTATTTCGTGTGACCTGTCTATCTACTAGTAATAATAATCCCATCAAAAACATTCTGTAAAAAACTAGCCAAGTCTCGATGAAATGTCTTGTTTATCTCTAAAATGTAATGAAATCTAGACAAAGTCGTGCCAAGTCTAAGGTTCCTTACTGCGATTTCTTTATTATTATAGTTAATCTTGTGTGACTTGGCCGTTGAACATTCTTTATACGTTAGTGGGTACAAGTACAGATTGGTGCAATGGTGTCATGGAACACCTGGTTCTGTACCCTTGTGTTCCCTTCAACGGCCAAGTCACACAACATTAACTATAATAATAAATAAATCGCAGTAAGGAACCTTAGACTTGGCACGACTTTGTCTAGATTTCATTACTTTTTAGAGATAAACAAGACATTTCATCGAGACTTGGCTAGTTTTTTACAGAATGTTTTTGATGGGATTTCACTTCTTTTTGTAGAAAATGAAGCGGCCCACCAAGTTGAATATTTTTTGTAAAGGCGGTATGTCGATATCTCTAATAGTTTGGTTGGGCTCTTGTGTTTTCTAATCAGGGTCACCAGGTACTCCAGATCTTCGATTATCTGAGTTTTTATAGTTTTCCCTTTATGTGGTCATTAAACCCTAACTCTGTACCAAATTTCAGCTCTCTGAGTTTATGGGAAGTACTAGTTCTATTTTCATGATCATAAGTGAGTGAGTGAGTGAGTTTCATAAATGTGAAACTTTGCTTTCGCTTAACTTCGGAACTAAATGACCTACAGACTTGAAATTTTGGATTTTAAGTATGTGATTATAGCTTACTGGATGACGAAAATTTCTGCGGTCTGGTCTTATCCAGAGGTTCTCAAATAGGGGCCTGAAAATGCGGCGAAATGGTTCCAGTAAAGGATGGTACGGCAGTGTTTGCTTCGCGCTCGACTCGGCGGGGGCACTGCCGTGCCCCCCGATGTAAAAAGTTTTGACATGTAACAAAATGAGTATGCACCTACTAGTAATTTCATAGCAAAATTGCACGATCAATTTGAGTAAAAAAAATATTGGTTTATTAACTGATTATCATTATTATTGTACGAAACACAACTAGTTCGGCTACTGTGAAAGTTGATGGTGGAGGTGTGGTTATAGCTGTACTAAAAAAACATGAAAGCCTTCGTAAGCATGTTTGGGAATCGCAATGCGAGGATCTATGGATTTCTATTAAATTAAGTAAAGAATTTAAAAATGCACAGTTAAACTTATGTGGTATTTATAATCCACCCCCTCTTAATAAAGAATATTTGGTTATATTAATGGAAAATGTCACAAAAATTATACAAAATGAAACAAGGCCTAATTCAACTTCCATAATAATTGGTGATTTTAATCATTCGAATATAGTATGGGAGACTGATATTTCGAAAAAATATCTTGTTCCTAAACTTGGTAACAGTGAGGTTGATAACATGCTTATTGATTGCCTTTCTTTTATAGACTTCAAACAATTTAATTTTGTCAAAAATACTAATGGTCGCATTCTAGATCTTGTGTTATCAAATTTGGATCATAAAGTTGCGTTATGTCAGTCATCAATTTCAATGGTTAAACCAGATTTACACCACCCTGTTTTGGAGATATCAGTTGATTTTTCGAAAACAGTTAATTTGAAAAGAAAAATTCCTAAGTTATTTAATTTTTGAAGAAGCAATTATGAGGCAATAAATAATAATTTATGATTGGTTACATGTATGGGATAATAAGGCAAGTATAGATGAAATAATAGACTCTTTTTATGATATTTTACAAAATTTAATTATTACTCACACTCCATTACGTAGGCTTAAATCAGATAATTATCCTATATGGTTCAGCAAGCCGCTCATTAAATCACTCAAAGAAAAGGCAAAATTTCATGCAAAGTTTCATAAATACAATAACCCACTGGATAAGCTTACTTTCGAGTTGCTTCGTAAACGGTGTGACAATTTAATAAAGGAATGTTATAGTGAGTTTATTAAAAATGCTACTTGTAATTTGCGGCGTAACCCTAAATATTTTTGGAGTTTTATTAAAAAACGTAGAAGTAATTGTTCATCAATTCCCAATGAGATGAGTTTGAAAGATAGAACAGCAAAAGGTGGGGCTGAAATTTGCGATATCTTTTCTGATCATTTCCAGTCTATATATACTAATATTAATGTGAATCTTCCTGTTTACTCACCTAGTCATAACACTCAAGTGTGTAATAATAAAAATGGCTTCGGAAACATAACTATAGAAATTAAGGAAGTTCTTACTTGTCTGCTCTCCTTGGACTCGCATAAAGGTGCAGGTCCAGATGATATACCACCTTTGTTTCTAAAAAAATGTGCTAAACAACTTTGCTTACCGCTGTCTATCATCTTTAATAAATCACTTGATACTGGGGTATTCCCAACTAAATGGAAATTAGCCCATATTACACCTATCCATAAAAACGGTGACTTGGCGAATGTCTCTAATTATAGGCCAGTTTCAATACTGTCTGCATTTGGCAAGGTGTTTGAATCTATTATTCAGAAAAAATTACATTGTCATGTTAGACAAAATTTTCACGTTAATCAACATGGGTTTCTACCACAAAAATCTACCACTACTAACTTAATTGGTTACGTTAATGATATATCGAATGCCCTGGATCTAGGTCTTGAAGTACACTCAGTTTATACCGACTTTTCTAAGGCTTTCGACCTCGTTAACCATGATATGCTCTTAAGTAAGCTTGACTTTATGGGAATTCACGGAAATCTCCTCAGATGGTTTGAATCATACCTTCGTAATCGCTCGCAATTAGTAGTTTTGCGGGGTTTTAAGTCGGTTGTAAGAAGAGTTCCATCAGGACACACACACAACAGGAGTTCCACAGGGTTCACATTTAGGGCCACTTCTATTCCTTATATTCGTAAATGATATATTTGATGTTATTACTAGCTCAACTAAGATGTTTGCTGATGATCTGAAGGTGTATAGGATAGTTAGAAACCAGTGTGATATAGACTTCTTACAAGCCGATTTGGATAAGATTAGACAGTGGTGTTCAATCAACGGCATGATACTTAATGCCTCAAAATGTTTTCACATAAAATTTTCAAGGAAAAGAAAGCCAATACAAGCACAATATTATATAGACGGTATGATTATCGAGGAGGTAACCGTTATAAGGGACTTGGGGCTTCTTATTGATAAAAAACTGACGTTTCGCGATCACATTGACTCGATAGTAGCTAGAGCATCTAGAATGTCAGGCTTTATTTCGAGGGAGATGAAAATCTTCAGGAACCCCTCCATTACTGTTCTTCTCTTCAATAGTATGGTGAGAAGTATTCTTGAATATTGCAGCCAGGTTTGGAATCCAGGTTATCAAATACATAGAGACCGAATAGAACGCATCCAAAAACGATTTTTATATCACCTTACCTATGTTGATGGAATGTGTCGGACTGTCAGCACTTATGAATCTAGGTTGTCAAATTATAAAATGCACTCCTTGGCTTCTCGTAGGATCCTAGCTGATATAACCTTTATTCATAAACTGATAAATGGATTACTTGATGCACCTGATTTGCTACAGCTTATTAATTTTAATGTTCCGCGCATCAATGTTAGACATCATACCCGTAAAACTTTTAATATCGCCCGCAGCCGTACAGTTCATAAACAACATTCTCCTTTCCATCGTATTCTGGAACAATACGAGTCCATAAGACATGACTATGATATTTTCTTTGGTTCTCGGCCTCAATTAAGAAACGTTATTTTTTATATGTAGGTTATTAAAATTTATTTGATTAGTAAATTCAAAATGTATTTTTTGTTATAATAGTGTTTGTAATTTATATTTTAAGTATATTGTTGGTGGTGGGATAGAATAAGCTCTTATTTAAGCATGTTGTGTTCACATCTAGAAGGTCGTACACTAATTTTTCTTAATCGAATCATTGTTCATAGCTTATAGTTGTGTGTATCGTCCAGTTTTGTGAACCTATTAAAAAAAAAAAAAAAAGAAACGAGTATGAGTCCAAATTCTTTCACAGGTATTTGTTATCGCTCTATTTCGACCTATGGTGCGTCCAACCATGCTATGCGAACCGAACACGAGCCGAGCCACGAACGACAGAATTCATTCGTTGCTCGCAGTTGCTTGCGATGTCAATTTTGGACGCATAGTTTGGACGTTACAATGAGCTTAAAACGAGTGCGTTGCGAACACCGGTTCGTGAAAAAACTGACAATCGGGCCGAGCGCAGTCGAACTCACGCTCGACAATCGTTCGAGGCTCACAAGTCCGTTCACTCTAAGCGAACAACGAACGAATCCTGTTCAGGGATGGGCAGGGAAAGAAAAAAATATGGGAAGAAAAGAAAAATACGGGAAAATACGGGAAAGAATGGAAAAATACGGGAATATTCCCGAACGGCGGGAAAATACTCAAATGGCTTTTTGTACCTAAAAAAAAATATTATTTGATGCTTTTGATTGTTATTTCAACCATACTCGCTGTTGTACGTACCTACATTACCTACGCGCGGACCCACGCGGACCTTGGAGGAATGTCACAGTTCTCCCGGGACCCGGGACGGGCTACGTAAGCGTCGTGCGTGTGCACGCGTGCTCGTTCTGCACGAGAGCCCATCCCCTCTACAGTGCACATTACTGCAGATGACAACCATTGTGGCGCTTTGGGTACAAGCCCGGCATAACCTGGCCGCTCACTCTGAATGTGTGGATTCGCCCTGCGGTTCGATAAAAACGCTACAGTATTCATTTTATAGCAACCTTTCGCTAATGAGTTAGTCTTATGACCTTACCTTCACCAACTCCTCATTGCCGATCCATCCGATGGCGAAATGAGCAGTCCACCCACAACCGGACGTTGTTCTTTGCTGTTGCAGAAACTGCTCCGATGCATGGTGTGAAGTACCACTTAACTCTAAAGAGGATTCTTATACTTTTCTAGCAGTAGTTTCTGATTTGGACTCAATAGAACAGCCGAAATTAAAGAATTTTGGTTAATAAAGCCATACCCTAGTACCCCAGGAGATCACGATCACGTTGATCTCCAAGAACATATCCTGGAAAGTAGGATTCAGAGAGAAAGGACTTTGCATGTACTAGAACTACCGCATATAGCCTTCCACCAAGGTACCGGGTTCACTTTTGATACTCAAGACCACATGAAGTTGCATCCCCAAAAGTTTTTCTCTTCGACCTGTAATTCCAAAATTATATTTACATCTTTGTATCTGTGATATATTCAATCCACTTCTCCAATAAATTCAATCGCTACAAACTCTTCTTCGCTGGTACTAGCATTCTGCGCTGTGGTTTAACACGTTATTTATCGTGACACGCGAGTTATCCAGTGGCAATCAATAAGGGTAGTGCTTGCGTAGTCGTAACGAAAGCAAAGTCATAAACGGTTTTCCTAGCTTGGTAAGTTCGTGAAGAACCGAACTCGCTATGGTGGGCGTTAAAGTCTCCGAGGACAATCACCCGGTTATGGGGTACCGTTCCAGCACAGTGGCAGTCGCTTCTTGGACGCGTTCAAAGAAGCGAGTTGTCTCAGTGTCGCCACGATGAGACTTGTAGATGCACGCCGGTCCACCCGTATATACCTATTCACCGTAGTCCACGCGCAGCCAGAGAGTAGACAGGGTTCTGTCTTCTAAGTTATTCAGTTGTCGACAACAGATGCCCTCCCGGATGAATACGCACACTAGATAAGATGATACGATGTATCGCTCGGGCAGGCTATCTGTATCTCTCTCAAGATGATGAAGGACGGCGTTGATATTACTGTGGACTGACTGACCCCTGATATTGCAAAATCGGGTCCCCTACTAGCCGGCGGGCGGCCAGCGGACAGACGTTTCACCAGGTCTCCCTGACCCCCATGTCAACCCAACACGCCACACAAATCAGAGATCGCCCAAATCGCATCGCTAGACCCCACCATCATACATGCCGCACACTTCGGATGTAGGGGGGCTGGCTCTCGTGAACCCTATCGAAACAAAGGCAAATGCTTCCAGACAGATTTACTCACAAGGGTGATCTCTAGCCAGTCTGACGAGTATGTACTACCACCAAGCCGGGCGGCGTGGGAATTGTGTGGGGCCGCCGCCTGTCCACCACAACCCCAAAACACCCCAAAATATCACTTTTTTAACAACAACGCAATCCCTCGTCACAAAAAAAAAAATTTTTTTTGATGTATATGACCCTAATAGAAATCTTGTTAAATGTTATTCGAACGATTTGGCAAAGGTCTCTCTCGCTATAAACGCAAAATCTACTAAATGTGAGCATTTGAGTATTTTCCCAGCCAATGGGAAAATTCCCGGGTTTTTTCCCACCAAATTGGAAATTTACTCGAAGTTGGGTTTATTCCCGGGAAGAAACCCAACCGTAATCCTGTTCGTTCGTGGCTCGGCTCGTTCGCGGTTCGCGTGGCATGGACGCACCATAGATCTGATTCTAGTGAATAGGTACTTGTAAAACATGAAATAATAATAAATAGGTATACCTACTTATAATACTTATATACGTAACCCTGAGTGCGCAAGTCTGACTGGCACCTGGCCAGGTTTTTATTCCACCCAGGTAATCCCGAATTTTCACGTCACAAGGTAAATAATATCTCTGAAAGTTTCGACTTTACAGCTGTGTGTAAAGAATTAAATCACGCACTGTGACTGTAATGAAACGTTAGTGATTTTATTATTTTAGCTGGTTATAGCAATATGTGATAAGTTTTATATAGGTTACCGGTTCTGATAACAGTCAGTCTATCGAGAATATTAATATGTTCATTCATTACGTATATTCTGCAAATATTGGGTATTTTGCTACTTTTAGGAATTACCTACCATCATCGTTTTGTGATTTGGATAATAAATAGGGATGCAACGAATAGTACTGTAGCGAATACGAATACGATATCAAAATAATATTATCGAATGAAATGAAATGAAATGAAATGAAATGAAATGAAATGAAATGAAATGAAATGAAATGAAATGAAATATTTTTATTGCTGCAAAATACAACACAGTAGGTACAAATGATACACATAAAGTATAAAAAATCTTAACAAACAATTTACAAAAAGAACTCATACCGTAACATAATATTGTATTAAGCAGATACAATTCCTGAGATGGATATCATCAAGGGTTCCTCACTAGTCAAGCCTGTATCGAGGAAACCTGAATTTTAAAACGGATTAACATTATTTATTGACCTCAGGTAGTGGACATAGACAAGTACTTATTATATAATATATAGGATACTTTTAAAGGAATATACATAAATGTCTAATTAATAGCTACTACAGAATAAAATGCAAATAAAAGTGAATTAGAAAAAGCCATGAATTTTAACAGTATAGCATAAATAATATTTAATTGTTCAATAATTCTTCGGTTTTTTCGTATGTTAAAGAATAAATAAATATCCTGGGACATTCCTCACACACGGTCATCTGATCCCAAACTAAGCAGAGCTTGTAATATGGAAACCAGATAACTGATATAATACATATACTACTTTTTTGTTTGTAAATACATACTTAATATACATAATTACACCCAGACTCAGGACATACAGACATGTTCATGCACACAAATGCATGTCCTGTGTGGGAATCGAACCCACGACCTGCGGCGCGTAAGGCGAACCTTAACCAACTGCGCCAACTGGCCCGTCAGAAGAAGAAGAAAGCCATTTGAACATAATATTTTTTGTTTCAAACACGGTTTTGTTTCTTACGTCGCAAAAATGAACTACTTTATTATAGACGTAGATCCTCACAAAATCACCGAACCGTTGAGCAAACTTAATATTTACTGAAGGGATGTTTAGTCTGTAAACTCTGCGATTCCTCTCTAACTCGTATTTAGAAGAAGTAAGTACTGCTCTGTGCATCGAAAGTGAAGTTCTAAGAATGAAAAGTTGACGCACACTAAGCACTCCGGCGTCTTTATATAGATTTGTAGTAGGGTATCGATATGACTTTTGAAGCATAACCTTAAGTACTGAACGCTGTGCTCTCTCAGCTTGCAAAATGAATGTTTTGGCGGCACTGCCCCAGCATGGTATGCAATAAACTATTAGAGATTGACAAAGTGCATGGTAGACGGATGTGAGGGTGTCAATACTTGCAGCATACCGCAGATTCCGCATAACATTAATCAATTTTCTTATACGAGCTGACAGAGCCTCGATATGAATTTTAAATGACAGATTCTCGTCAACATTCACTCCCAAATATTTAATAACATTTGTGCGAGTTCATGATTCGCAATTACATGGATTATCATCGCACAGTACGTGATGAATTCTAATCTTGATATCTACGTCCGGAGCTGAAGCAGATGTCTTATGGAAGCATAAATACTTCGTTTTTGTAGTATTTAGTGTAAGTAGGTTACGCTGTAACCATTGAGTGATAAGCACCATGCCTAGCTCAGCAAAGGAGCAAACTATTGGCCAAGTTGGTCCATGAAAAATAATTACTGTATCATCAGCGTAACACAAAATATCAGCATTTTCAATGAGAACATCATGAATGTCATTGATATATAGTAGGAATAACGTAGGCCCGAGGATACTCCCTTGTGGTACACCAAATCTAATTGACTGAGAGCGACTTATAGTCTGACCAATTCTAACACACTGCCTCCGCTCTGTTAAATAACTTCTAAACCAGTCTAAGGCGGTTCCGCGGATTCCCATTCCCTCTAGTTTTTTTAGAAGTATAGGAACGGAGACAGTGTCGAAAGCCTTCGCCAGGTCTAAAAAGATGCCAACGCAAGATCTTCCATTATCAAGATGAGATGACACTGCAGTTGTGAGTAGCGTAACTGCATCTTCTGTATTTTTACCCTTACGGAATCCAAACTGGTGCGAAGATATTAAGCTATGAGAGTTTAAAAATTTTACAAGCCGTGTATTTACTAATTTTTCCAGCAGCATAGAGAAGGTTCCTAAAAGCACCTAAAGGTACCTAATAATACACAATATTTATTGAAGAAATATCTTTAGTTTTTTTTTTTTTTTTATACCACTTAGGTGGCAAACAAGCATACGGCCTACCTGATGGTAAGCAGTTACCGTAGCCTATGGATACTTACAATAAAATTTAACAAGTTTTTGTTAAGAAAAGACAGCATTTGTAACTTTTTCAGCGTCAATCTGTTCCTGTCTTCTGTTTGTAGTTTTGTACCATCCCTTGTTATGGATATGAAATATCGGATCTGGATATGGAAATATGAATAATATCTTATATCGATTACGGATATGAAATTATTATGGATATACGATAGTTTCAGTAACGGATATTATTATTTTTAGGTATTGTAAAAGGAAAATACATATAGATATTGATATGACTTACGACGCTGCGACGATTCGTAAAAACTTATCATAAAGTGTCTCAGCTAGACTTCGAAGTATTCCCATTTGCGCACCGATTTTTTGAGCACCGATCCTATTCCCTTTTCAGCACCGATTCATATTTTGGATCGGTGCTCAAATGGGAACAAAAATTAAATTCGAAATCATTCCCTTTTGAGCACCGACGGATTTGTAGCTTCTAGTGTTGTTGTGTTTTAATCTCTCTCTTAATACCTCCAAAAATTTATACTTGTGAAAAAGTGGTACCAAGACTAAGGAGCTCTCTCCTTTTTCATAAGTTTAAAGAATATATATGTTGTTTTTTTTACTAGAGAGAGCTCCTTCAAACTTCTGTTATACTGGTACAATTTAAAATATTAGCTGATGCTCTAAAATCATCACAGGTCATCTTACCTAAGCTCTTCATAATAATAAAAATCGTATGGTGACTTGTATTGTTTGTGTTTTGTTCGAATTGAGAAAATTTAAATCTAAGAAAGTAATACATAATTAATATTCATCTGTAATTGATAATAAACATTCATTTTTATTCTGAATAATTATTCAATTATTCTGTAAAATAAAACAATTTTTTTATCGATATATTTTATTTAAGCACCACAGTTTTAAATATACCAGTATAACAGAAGCTTGAAGGAGCTCTCCATAGTTAAAAAAACAACATATATATTCTTTCCAAAAAATGTATACTTATTATTACTTATGAAAAAGGTAACAGGATTTGTTTTTAAAAATTTTTTTGGATAGAGCTCCTTCGATCTTATGCTATCCTGGTACCATTTTTTCATAAGTATACATTTTTGGAGGTATTTAGAGAGAGATTCAATATAAGGAAAATGGGGAGTACATTACGTTTCATAATTAGTCAGTACCTAGGTTTTCTAACACAAGCTAATCTTTGCTTAAAAGAATATTCCAAAAATATATAACCTAAGATAAGTTATTTGGAAATAAATTTATTATTATTACTAGGTAATATC
This sequence comes from Polyploca ridens, assembly GCA_951394255.1. NCBI lineage: Eukaryota > Metazoa > Arthropoda > Insecta > Lepidoptera > Drepanidae > Polyploca > Polyploca ridens. The sequence goes on from OX596257.1 coordinate 8,182,299, forward strand.
AGCAACAGAAGTATATTTTGTTCAGCAATTGACAACCAACCTAACATATTAATCAGTACTCAAAGCGGAATAGTTTTGATGCTCTAAAATCTCTAACGATAATACTTTTTTTAAATAAAACTGATAATATTGATCGATACGTTTTATTAAACACCACAACACTAGAAGCTACAAAACCGTCGGTGCTCAAAAGGGAATGATTTCGTATTTAATTTTTGTTCCCATTTGAGCACCGATCCAAAATATGAATCGGTGCTGAAAAGGGAATAGGATCGGTGCTCAAAAAATCGGTGCGCAAATGGGAATACTTCGACTATTCCTATCCCAAATTATTCGAATCTTTTTTATCAGACTTACTGTTTCGGATATCATTGGATATCATATACATATAGTTTCGGTTACGGTTACGGAGCTTTTTAACATTGTTGTTTTGTACCTTGCCTGCCGTTGAAAATAGACGTCAATTAGCTGGGGTACTAATATAGCAATGATACGACATGGGGAACTCCCAGGCACCACAGAGAAAAGAAGTGTCAACGTGTTGCGTTCCGTTTCAGTCTAAAAAAGTATGAAATAAAAATACTATATCTACACGAATATCCGTAAGCCATAACCTATTCGGCGAAAACGAATAATAGTATTCATATTCGTTGCATCCCTAATAATAAAATTCCTTTCAAGTTGCATCTCTTCGAAAAATAAAGCATGTAGATACGATGCTTGCTTGCTTGCTTGATGCTTTTGGAACTCGCATTAATTAAAACAAATTTTAATCTCAACTGTTTTCTACTCTGTCTGACCTTGTACTCACCCTGATTCTGTTGCCCAAAGGTAGTGAGCATGATCCAGATATAATTTATTATACCATGGTAGTGAGCACCAGCGTTGCCAGTTTTTTTTCGGGCAAAGCGAGATTTTGAAGCATCTTGAGTAAAAAAAGCGGGATTCTATCGCCGAAAGCGGGACATACTAAAAAAAACCGGCCAAGTGCAAGACGGACTCGCGCACCGAGAGTTCCGTAGAAACTATTAGGTATGTAAATAGTTCATTAATCACGGAAATCGAGTCTCGAAGATTTTTTCCCATTTTTCGATTAAGTTGTAACAAAACATTATTTATAATGTAAATACAAATCCATTTTCAGATTTCTTCCTTTACTTGTGCTACATGGAATTGCTTCTTGGCAAAGGTCAACGGGAAATAGGTTTTGATTCCCTTGCGAACGTCAAAATATGCGGCTTATACGGCCCAAGAATCTTATACGGCCGAATCTTTTGATTGCGTCGATTTAGAAGTTTGATTTTTGAATGTCACAGTGACATTTAGCTCACTTTGGGGCGGTTCTCCTTAAACACCACTGCGGTGTTTAGACGCGTCACGGGAAAGCTGGTGCCATTTCTGTGCAGTGGTGTCATTATAATTTCCCACTTTTACGTCCAACGTTGATTTCACCGTCGAATAATCCTCGAAAAGCGGGACTGAGTCTGTCCCGCGCGGGACATTTAATTTTGGACTAAGAATCGGGACGTCCCGCCAAAATCGGGACGCCTGGCAAAGCTGGTGAGCACACAAAACCTTTAAGTGCAGCCGTACACAACAGACATATAATAATATGCTTTGCAACAGATTCTCAAAAGGCAGGCGGTTAGCCAGCCAGGCTACTTCTTCAAAGTACGTGCTACGTTTCCTCACGATGTTTTCCTTCACCGAAAGCTGAAGCTCAATTGTAGGATTCAACCTTTGGCATGACATTCGACGTCTGTCTACCATTGCGGTTTCGTAGCCGTACGTAAATAAGTATAATATTGAAAAGTGAATAATATTATGTAGTACGTGTACTAGGTATATCAGAGACGGATTTTTGCTTCATGACTCGGATCTGATATAGTACTACCATATCAGAGTGTTGTGTAGATATACTGTGGACTGTAAAGGACCTTGCGCTGATTCGGGTTTCAGTTTTATAATTCAATTCTGCCGAGGAACTAAAAAGGAACGAAGAGTGTGTTCAATACAGTAACCCTTTGTTGCAAGCACTGAAAAACACAGGCTAAGAACCACTTACCGTTTCTCCGGAGATTGCAGTTTCCCAATAGGCTTTTTCGTTTTCAGGTTCTTCAGGCTCTTCTTAAATTATATCGTAGATTAGAATGTGCACGGCACCTCGTTATTTCATAAATATTTTCATAATTTTCTAATGCAACGAACGTCGTCATCAAAAGATGAAGAAGATAACATGACGTTTCTATCATGGAGGGCGGTTTCATATCAGCGCCTCTCGCAGCCAAAATTGGTATAACCGAACATCCCATCAGTTCGGAAGCAGTCCCCAACTTGCATATAACAATGCTTGCATGGCTCAAATAAAATAAGAGGTATATTATGTACTGAGCACAGAGTTATCTGCTACCTTCCGTTATACATAATGCTTACAATGCGGTCGCCTAAAAAATGCGTTTCTGACACCTGGGCTATTCTCGGAAACGGCTAATCCTATTGCGATGGATGGGACTTTCACAGGAAGGTTCAGTATTTTCTTAGGCTTAGTGAAAGTCCCATCATAATCTGATTAGCCGTTTCCGTGATTTAGCCAATAACAGGTGTCAAAAACGCATTCTCTCGGCGGCCGCACTGTAGTTTAGGATCAGATTGCCGTGTGTGAAGATAAGTCCCAGTTTATATACCTAGGTATTTTATGGCATAACATCTAGGTACTTGAAGATTATAACAGTTAACGTTATAATACTAACCATTATCTTTTATTACAAGATGACTCAACAGTGATTTTAACCTTTCCGGGTTACGCAGGTACTTACGTATCTGCTATGAGTTGAGTACATCTTTGTTAGTAGCCTCATTTACACTGATTCATAAAGCATTTGTTACAAATGGATGCAACAAGCATGAGTCTTTTCTTTTTATGTTTATGAAATGTATTCTATAAATAGGTCTTACGTCATTGTTTTAACTTTATCAGTAGTGCAATTCTGTTCTTTTTTGACAGCTGACGACGACGACGTCCGTCGTCGCGGTCTATTCTCTATACATTCGTAGTGCGGTGCTACATTTTTCAATTGGTCAATTAATTAATGTTTAATTTTAGGAAGCTCCTATTAAGGTCGTATTATGTATCCATTATAAAAAAAACCTGTCACTTTGTAGATCACTTTCATTTATGATAGTTTCTGTGTAATGTTATGATATTTGAAGTAAGTATGTTTTATTACAAATTATTTATTATAAATCCAAGACTGTTCTTTGTCGAAATCAGTCAAAAACAAAGGCCCAGTTCAGCAGAGGACATCTCGTGACAGAATATGATGATGATACTAATTTTATAGTGGTTACAGAGTTGGTATACATATTTCAGATATCTGCAGCTCGGATAAGTCATATTATGGGCATCCTTAAATCAGCCAATGATGAAGATATCTTGGAAAAACGTCGTCAAGCTCAACAGTTGAGACTTTTGGCGAGTAATTCTTTAACTATTCTTGTTGAAATAAACATTGATTAAATTGTGCACAGCACTACAAAGTCAATGCATTTTTATTTACTGGAAATGCTAAAATTCTTCCAAATTCTATATAGAAGTCTTTGATATCTGGCTTATTTTTATTATTCCTTATAAAAAAATACCTCGTCAATTTAGTAGTATGTACTTACATACGAGTACATTATTCGTGAAAAAATGTTAATTGTTTCAATATTTTCAAAATATGGGCGCTATATCTAGCTTTCTTTTTGTTAAGTTTAAGTCGTAATATTAAGATAAAGTTAAACCAATGAATAGCCTTCATATTAAACCTTTAAAATTGGTATATTCAGTACATTAAAGTTTTACTAAAATATGAAATCAAATTAGCCTTTATCTAGTTTCCATATATAAGTTTCCTTAGCTTGGGATTACGACTCAGATCATTAAAATAAATGAAATCCACTCGCAGAGCGCAGTTGATGTTTACAATACACCTTCCAGCCCATTTTAATTCTTTTGACCTATTCAAGTATTCAATTGTTTCGACATGCAATAGTCCGGGAGGTACTGATGCATTTTAGGTAGTATTAATACGCCGATCGATGGCCATCTTTTTCAATAGATCTTGAATGACTAATATGTGAACCACGCATCAGCGATGCACCCGCGGTGGGTTTAGGATTGGAAGGTTACGGCAGGGGTAAACTTTTTTTTTTACAAATTCATGCGAGCAGCTGACGCGTGTTCCCCCCTCCACCATGCAGCAGACGATTTTTTTCAGCTCAGTATTATGTCAAATACTTATGAAACAAGTTTGAGCCGGCGTACTATGTCTTTTTTTTTACTGGGAGTGGCTGATGACGGATGTAGAAGACTTGAGCACTTACTTGAGCAGACGGTCGGTTCACTTATTAGTCATATAAGATCAACTATACATTTCAACGTCAGCCGGCTTACTATGACTTTTGTGTTTGCAACGCTACCTCCCGGACTAACCGTCACAACGGAGTCGTCGTCGGTTGCTGTCAAAAACGTTTCAGAATACCAAAGCAGGACTAAGACAAATTCCCTTTTCATTTGCAAATTACTTTGGCATTTATAAATGAACTCATAACAAGTATTTCAATCGTCATTCGATTGGATATTTCAGTCTATGCTGAGTCGAGTTACAATGCACAGACCCCCTAAAAAGGAAGCTAAAGCAATATAGCTAACTCTAAATAAAAAAAAACAAAATATATTTATTTGGAACAACACAAAAGGTACAATAATTGAACAAACAACGATGGTATCTGCAGAAGTTTGAAAACTGTGTCGCAGACACCAACGCACTCCTCCGTTACATAATACATCACAAACAATAGGAATACAAAAATAATAAAAGTTAAAATTTAAACTAATTTATAGAAAAGTACGTGTTTGTTTATGAGTGGGGGGGGGGGCGGTGTGTGTGTTTTAACTGAGTAAAATAGTCGGTTAATTTTGAAATATACTACCTACAATTCAATTCATTAAAAGATTCGGAATTTATGAATTGCACAACATCTGCTGTTCATTTTGAAAAAATATATTCAATCGCCTATATTGCTTTAGCTTCCTTTTTAGGGCGCCTGTCCATCCTCACATATTGAAACCAGAATTGTTTCGAACTGTGCGGGCTCAAAGGAGCTTTCTTCCGCGGACGGTCAGATTGTGGAATGAGCTCCCCGCCGTGGTTTTCCCAATGGAGTACAGCATGGGGTTCTTCAAAAAGGGCGTGAAGAGATTTCTTCAGGGTCGGCAACGCGCAAGTGATGCCCCTGGTGTTGCAAGCGTCCATAGGCTACGGTAACTGCTTACCATCAGGCGGGCCGTATGCTTGTTTGCCACCTTAGTGGTATAAAAAAAAAAAAAAAAAAAAAAAATTGTAACTCAACTCAGCAAGTTAGGGTAAGAAGCAGAAGCACTTGAATGAATTGCGCACGCTTTTAAGGCCCCCGCAACTTGGTGCTTGCTAGTCTGTAAGCAGATAAGTTATTGACCAGGAAGATAGATAGATAGATAACTCTTTAGTGTACACCAACAGATAGATTATTGGAAAGGCAAACTGTTACAGGAAGGTCAAATTCTATCATTCACCACAATTTGACGGGCTTGTTGGTTATCTTATCTTATCTTAGAAATAGCTCGGACACTTCGACCCATTGGGATTTACCTCTTTTTATTATAATATCATTGGTGGTCCCCTAGATACCTTACTCCTCCCCAGTCTCGTTGAAATTTCTTTTGGGCTTGTTGGTTAAGATTCCACCTATCGCGCCGTAGGTCGTGGGTTCGATTCCCATACAGGACATGCATTTGTGTGCAAGAACATATCTGTCCTGAGTCTGGGTTTAATTATGTATATTAAGTATGTATTATTATATATAAACATTATTATTTACAAACAAAAAGTACCTATATATATCAGTTATCCGGTTTCCATAGTACAAGCTCTTCTTAGTTTGGGATCATAAAGTCAAAAGTCAAAGTCAAAGTCAAAGCCATTTATTCAATTTAGGCCCCAGAAGGGCACTTATGAAGGTCAAATTTACTGAAGTTACCACCGGTTCGGAACTCGGCCTTCAACTGAGAAGAATCCGGCAAGAAACTCAGCAAGGTTACATTTTTTATATATTTTTTGGACAATCTGACTATGTTTGGCTTTTTTTTTCCAAATAATAAAAAATAAAAAAGATATACCTAAGCATAGATACAGACGAAAAAAGAACAAGAAAATAAATAAAAAATAATAACCTTAAAAATACAAAACACACAATTATTGACCTATACTGGCTTTTGTATAAGTATGAGCAAGGTGCACTTGTGCAGAGTGCAGCTACCTACTTCCAGACATCTTTATCTTCAATATAATCGGCTACTTTATAATATGCTCTTTCTTTCAGAACTTTTTTTATATGTGATTTAAATTTAAAATCAGTCATCTTGGTCACCGCAAGTGGTATTTTGTTATAACAGCGCACACTATTGCCAAGAAATGACTTACGAACTTTAGCTAGTCTAAAATACGGAACAACTAATTTCTCTTTTTGTCTTGTATTGATATTATGAGTCTCCATTTTTGTTTTATACATTTCTTTGTTTTTACGTATGTACATTATATTTTCATAGATATAAAGTGATGGTACGGTCATAACGTTTATTTCCTTAAATAATTCCTTTAATGATTCACGAGCACCCATACTATAAATTGCACGAATTGCTCTTTTTTGTAATATAAAAATAGTCTCAATATCTGCTGCAGATCCCCAAAGTAATACGCCGTAAGATAAAAAGCTATGGAAGTATGCAAAATAAACTAATTTGGCCGTCTCGACATTCGTCAATTGTTTGATTTTCAATTTCAATTCATATGAACGTGTGTGAGGAATGTTCCAGGGTATTTATTTAATTTAATTAGGTATATACGTGCACTAGTATGCCCATTTGACCAAATATTATTAACATATTACCAAAGTATAGGTGCTTAGAGTTTGCATAAGCAATGTTGAGTTGGTGTTCTAAATCTAATCTAATCACTACGTTGGATTGTTACAAATTGTTGCAAATCAAAATTAACTTTGTAAGTAATGATCATTTCATCATCTACTGAAATAATTGCGTGGCACTTGAATGAATTGTATAATCGTAATGTAGTGTTGATATACTATTGAGCAAATAAGTACCTTTATTAGTAGTCATTGCTGGTTTTTTTCTAAGTATTCTCCGCAACCTTCAGAGCCGGTGTGGCTCAGTCAATAAATATCCTGGGGCATTCCTCACACATGGCTCTCTGTTAAACTAAGAAGCTGGTATTATAAAATTTAAAGTGCGTTAGTCCAAACGTAACTTTTATTAAATTGACAATTTCTGTATATACGATGTACCTAACTACCTAGGTAGGTATAAAGAATACAGAAAACCTGTCCTTATTAACTTTAGAGTTTGAACAAGGCAAAGTATGAGCAATACCGCAGGCTGAGTCAGTGAGAGATAGCAAGCAAGGCGAGTAACAAGAAACTCATGTATGCGCCAAACAGACTGGCCTGCCGCCCGTCCTGCGGTCACGGCACGGAGCGGTCGGACCATAACATTTTTATTTTTAGTTAGTACCTCGTGTTAAACGCTGCCAAGTATAAAACAAAAAGTTTTAAAGCAAAGAACGTTTAACTTTTCTTTGAACTTATTGCGTGGCTAGGAAAGATTTAACTGTAATTAGTACAGGCATAACTTACGGGAGGATTATTATATGCGCTTTTATATGATCAAACAAATCACGTTTGGTAGGCTGATAATTCTTTTTTATTCGCATCACAAATTTTCGGGAAAATTTGGAGTTCGTGAGACTATAATATTTTTGAGAATCCCCGAGTTGGAGCATTTAAAACTTGTACAAATGAAGAAAGAAAGAAAAAACATTTATTTCGACATACACACAACATTACAGAATTATATATTACATAACAAAATAAACAAATACCTAAATACATTTGAAAAAATAAATAAATATAAACATTCAGTAATATTGTGCGATGTCGAAAAAGGATTACGACTATTTACGACTCAGTTATTACTCCAAGGTATGTGTTACATACCTTGCAACTGGTTTTCAGTCGAACCCTTTCCGACATCACAAAAAAAAAAACAACAACCTGAAACTGAAACTTTTGAAAAACAATAACTGCAATGCGTGCACAATTTCTGCGTAGCAAAATTAAACATATATGAGTATATTTATCCTCTAGTAGCCGTAAACTCTTGATATGAAATAATTATTGATTTCCAATAAATAATACAATACAATTCGAACATACATGCAAACTTAGGACTTCTTAATTTGTACATTCAAGGGTACGCTGGTATAGGTAATAGGCAGTCATTAAAAATAATAGCTTTATTACACCTTGCCCTTAACAATAATAAATGATTAAATACTAAATCAGAATTCTTGGAATTACAAATTAGTCATAATCTACTCTTTTTTGGTTACAATCGGCTAAGAATAGTAGGTTTTTTTTTATTTTTATTTTTTTATACCACTAAGGTGGCAAACAAGCTTACGGCCCGCCTGATGGTAAGCGGTTACCGTAGCCTATGGACGCTTGCAACACCAGGGGTATCACTCGCGCGTTGCCGACCCTGAAGAAACCTCTTCACACCCTTCTTGAAGAACCCCATGCTGTACTCCTTTGGGAAAACCACGGCGGGGAGCTCATTCCACAATCTGAGCGTCCGCGGAAGAAAACTCCTTTGAGCCCGCACAGTTCGAAACAATTCTGTTTTCAATGTGTGAGGATGGATTCCCCGTCGATGGCGAGAGTTGCGATGGTAGAAGGTAGCCGTGGGCATCAAGTCGAATAATTCCTTGGAACACTTGAAAAACTTCAAAGGATTTATTTATTCGTGAATTATTTTATGAAAACTGTGCGGCGCAGATAACTACGCCCGCGTCTAGAGCTACATAGTATATACCTAGTCCTAATTGTGCTTAGCATAAAACCTAGTGGTGCGTCTATGCTACGCGAACCGAGCACGAACTGAGCCTCTATTCGTTCATTGCTCGCGATGTCAAGTGTAGACGTATAGTCCCACAAACTTATCCGGCCCGGTGAGAGAGTCGCTGCTATAGCATTTGGTGGAGCAGACAACCAATGAACGTGGTGTTTATATTCTCTTTGACCAATGGCGATTGACATTTAATGGTGTCGTTAGTTCCGTGCGAATCCCTGTGTTTCGTCAAAAACCTGACAATCGGCGGTTCGCAGTCGAGCCTGATGGTAAGCGGTTACCATCAGGCGTAGCGGTAGTTCTGGAAATCCTGAACTGAGAATATCACAATTTACACTAGAAGTTTAGAGTAGGTAAGATTTATTAAATATGACCAGCCAGGTGACTAAAAGTGAAATCTATTTTTCCAGAAGCGTTTATTAATTATAAAAATGTATGAATGGAGCCTTGCATATCAAAAGATAGGTTATTAAAGGTCTTCAAACACAATGAAAATAAATTATCTAAAACGTATAATCTGTTTGTATAATACCACTGTATAATTACTACGAAATGTTAGAAACTTTGCTCACGCATTGTTTTAAAGTTCGTTACGTTATGTAAGATTGTTTACAGTTAACGTTTCGTGGATATTTTTGACAGTAAGTGTGAAGTGAAGAGATTTCACGTGAACAAGAACAAACATAGATAGCGCATTTGTCAGAGAATATTATTTTATTCTCTGACTTTATTCCTGACCTCTGATTCCGTGGGGGAATCACATGACGCGAGGAGGAGGAAGTGTAAAATAATCATGACCAGCCCGACCTAGCCTTATCAGAGAAATTAAAAAATTTTTATCGGTTACATACTATCACACTTTAAATACTTTATTATCTATAAATATCATACGATGGTAATATATTATGGCCGCATTAATGGATCGAAAAGGTGATTATATGAATACGTTCTGTAAACAAACATATATCTTTTGTGATGTCACTTATCGTTATCAAAATCATGATTCTTATTTACTAGATAACTAGGTTTAATTTTAGTATCAAAAACGAATCATGGTTCGAAAAACTGCATAAAACGTTTTGGACCATGAAACGCAACGTAATCAATATCAAGATCAAGCACTTAAATTGCAATATACATGCTTCAACCAAACTGGAAGCAATTTAAACCAAAATCAGGAACTAACAAGACAGCCTTAGGCACAACTAGATTTTACCGCAACCATAAATTATTTAGACTAGATACAATCTTAACTAATATTATAAATGCGAAAGTCAGTTTGTTTGTTTGTTACGCCTTCACGCCTCAACTACTCAACGGATCATCATGAAATTTGCCATGCAGATAGCCTATGGTATGGAGAAGGACGTAGGCTATTTTTTATCCCGGGAACGTGGGCGAAACCGCGGGGGACAGCTAGTAATTAAAGGACTTTTATTATGCGTAGGGGATGTAGAAAATATCTACTACTTAACATGATAGTCCCTTTTTACGTCTACTACTTTCAGTCCAGTGCCTTCAGGGTCCAGGAATTTCCAGGCATAGCATGTTTCATTGCGGATCGAATAGTCTATAAAAAATAATGTTTATCATCAAGAAGTCCACCGGGAATACTGTCCAAACTGTTTAAACCAAAATCATCACAGACAGTGAAGTAGGGCATTTACCAGAAGGAAATTCCATTTTCAAATTGGTTATACACTTGAAGCCACGCACTGGAGTTACTTAGTTTATTATGCAGGCAGTCGTCGTTGCATATGAGTTGCATTACCGAGGTGAGTGCCTGGGTTACGTAAAGCGAGCGATACGCAGCGTATCTTTACGAGCCTTTGTCTCGATTGCTACCAACCGTATTGCTCGAATACAGTTGCCAACAACATACCAAAATCAAAAGATACACCAAGAATATTAAGTTATAAACATTTTTTATATTTTGGGTAGGTCATGTTCAGCAGATCTAATTCTTTTTATATATATTATGTGTGCAGTAGATATTATTCCCTGCATAAGTTTTCAGAGTGATGTAGGTGAGTAAAACTCAAAATGTGCTTATAGGTAGATATAAGCTAGTGTTTGTTAATCAGTTTCTTTAATTTTGTATCAACGTTTTTGTTCATAACAGTACATGCGTTAAGTAGTAAAAATTTATATTACGTTCACCCGGTAGCGGGTCAGTCGTCGGCATGCCCAGCAATTGCTACAGCATTCTCTAACTTCTAAGGACATTGAAGTGAAACAACTTTATCGCAATATCACGTAATTATAGAACATTAAAGATTATTTGACTAAGATAAGATTCTGAGGAGTGTCTGTAAGTGCTATCACTGGATATCGCGATAGCACATGTTAGTACTTAGCCGATGACGGATCCCATTGTAATTTTTCCAACTCTCAACTGCAAACATCTGCTGAAACTATTTGAAAACAACATGAGATAAACCTAGCATAATTTCTACTACATATGGCAGCAATATAATAACTGTTTTCAGTTGTGAAATCTCACTATAATGTAACAAGATCTTTTGAGTTAATTAAAATTCTGTAATGTAACACAATTCTAGTCCGTTGTGAATAAAAGTAGGTATCATGCATCAAATAGATCCAAATGAGGTATCCATTCAAAGAAAGCCACGTCATATTTTATGTCAATAGAAAAAGATCATAATAAAAAGCATGGTATATAAAAAGTAGACAATAATTGTCAGAAATGGATAGTGTCAGCATGGTGTCAGCTAGTCTCGATATTGATAAGGAAATCCATAAGGATTGGTATATGGGACACTATTTCTTCTCGTTCTATGCATGGACGTATGTTCTTTGCATTGAATTATTAGGTACCTACGCTTTTTTATGCTATAAAAGTAAAGCTATCTCGCGTATCTACTGATGAATCAATATTAACTCGTGAATAAGTGGGAAATTCACAGAAGTTTGTGGTGTAAATCTAAGCTGATCTTGAACAGCTACTTCGTCTTTAGTTTTGGTAAGTTTGATCCTTTTATCTAGCTCTTGTACTTTTGGACACTTTTGTAGAAATGATTTCCTTTGGACGACATTATGTATAGTGGAATATTGTCATAGATATGTGAGTAGGTAATGCGTTAAAATATATTTTATTAAAACGTGACCATCCGTTACCAAATATTTACAAATAGTAAAGGTCCCATGGCAAACTCAAAACATTTTATCGAAATCCATTTGCCCTTCAGCTAATCCCATAAATAAACACGGAACGAACGCTCTCTCGGCTCTGAATGCAAATTTGTGATATCATTTTTTACAACTACCCTTGAAACGTGACTTTCCAAATATTTCGAGGCGTTATAGGGCAGGAAGTGGACGTAAAGCGACCGGTCGTCGGTCGGTTTCACCTCACCTCTATCAGTTTATGCCAATATAAATAACTTTCAGTTTAATCCATTCACGTATAAATTAAGTCGTAAACTTTCATGTGGATGCGGTCCCGTGACTGTAATCATTGAGCTTGTTATTTGCGTCCGTACTAGTAGTACTTATACCTACTGTTATGATTAATCTTGAACTAACCGCTTATAAAGAAATCGGATTTTGTTTATTTAGCCATTAAATAGACATTTTCTAATGAGTGCCAGTATAAACCATGAGAAACTTTTGTTTGTAATCATTAGTCGTTTCTTGGACTACCGTTGCCAAACTATACAGTGTTGCCAGCGGCCGATAGTCAAAAGTAACATGAGGCAGCTCAAAAAGTAACATTTTCACGAGAAAAGCAACATTTTCGTAATTTATGTAAAAAACGACACAAGTCCTAAAAGTAACATTTTGAGCCGTGGAGGTAACATGAGAGGGTGAAAAGTAACGTAAAATGTTAGAAAAGTAACATTCTGGTAACGCTGCCCTAATATTTATCTGGATTCCATTACTTCCGATAGTAAAATTTGTTTTACTATTTTTTTTTAAGGTCCTTACTGAAAAAATACAATCAAATAGATATTAGACTCTAAGGCATTCGACATCGATCATGTTTTTTTATTCATTGTTGTTATGCTTAGAACAATTGTTTTTAGCTTTATAAACCAGCTCATGTACCTTACCTAAACGAACAGTGGCAAAAGCGACCACTCCCAATCACCTTGAAATATAGATATCGAAACAGTTACCTCCTCAATAGTTAGCAATTGGACTAGTTTAGTAACTCCGCGTTTTATACATCTTTTTCGTTATCTAATCACTTAACTGTACAAATATTAGATAATGGACCTTATCATATACATCCAGCAGCAATTATTATTATCACTGAACCAACACCTAGTTAGTATTTACTTTCTTAGACATCGCTCTGATATACGAATATAGAATTTTTGGAATTGGTTAGGATTTAGTGGGAATGTGATAACAGATTACGTTGTCGTGAAGACTGCTGTGACTTAATGATATTCTGGGAATTATTTATACGTTATGTAGTACAAGACTATTTATATACCTAGTTGTAGTACCCACGACATGCAACAGCTCTAGACAAGCTCTATGATGTCCTATTTAGTAATACTAAATGCTTATCTTCAACGAAGTTAATGCTATGATGTTTTTCCTTAAACTGGAGTTTATTGAAATTCTTTAGGCATATTTATAAATACATAATAGATTGAAGTTATTGATATTTTGTGCGACAACACTACAGGGCCGGCAAATTAAATAAAAGTTTATTTTCATGGATTAAGAAACCATTAGAGGTTTGCAGGAACTTACCAAAGCTCGAGCAAACTTAGTTATATAGGCCTTAGGCATAGATTTAGATTACCTAAGTAATATATGTAACCCTTGGGCAATATGACCAGTAGCTTATTAAGTGTTGTCTAGTTAAGTTAAAAGTGAATATGTACCTAGACTCTAGCCCCCTTATTAATAAATAAGGTGTAAGTCAGTCTTGTAATAACCAGGTATTAAGATAGCCTCATCCCTTTTTGTTTATATGACATTAGAAAGTGATGGATATAACTATACTTGACTTACACCTTATTTATTAATAAGACGGTAGGTGTGTAATGTTAAGTTAACTGTTTGTGACTGCTCTACGTGTTGTTGCCTCACTCTGTCATGAAGTTAATATGTGATAAATCAAACGAGTCTTATCCATTTTGATTTATTACTAATATGTTTAAAATTGAAGAACGCTTCTTATGTTGTTATCGGCATTATCAGTACTATTCGGAAGCAAACAAGTCCTGTTCGCTTCTGTCTATATATAGTGTGGGCCTATTATTTACTATACTTAATTACCAATGATCTTGCGACCTTTATATGAGCTGGTTCATTATTTCATCAACAACCAACAGATTGTAATATCCGTTATACATTTGGTTGCTCCATTTTTATTTGTGCTGTTCTCAAATAATGTTGCTGCTATAATCGACTTTATTACTTACGTGTTAGCTATTAGTTCCTTGAACGGATGGTTTTCTTCAAGCCTGTCTTATCTGGGTGTTGAATTACCAGAGTCCCAGCCCGAGTCGCCGACTCAGCCGAGAACTCGACGCCTTATTATTTAATGACGTCGGCACCTATCAGTTTACTTATTACGAAATGACTGTCGTAGTGGTAACAGACCTCTATATAGGAGTTATTTAGTCTGGCTTATAGAAGTAGGTATGATAAGAAATTCGTCTCAAATCGATTTGTTAACAGGTACCTACTATTACACGTAATTACACCCTCCTCCAGTATGATAAATGATAATGGAATCCTATTTAATCACAGAATACCACAATTATGTGCTTATTAGTTCTTCATTCGTATAGACACACTAGGTACATTCTAGTTACGGGAGGTAGGGTAGTTTGTGTGTGTGATCTATTATTATAAGTCGATGGAGTGATCCTATGACGATTTCCCCACGCTAATAAAAATAAGGTAGGGTAGTTTCTGTTGCCCGCCTGGCTCAGTTTCTCCCTCAAGGATGTGAGGTGAAAGGGAATGCGCAAATACGGCGCATGCCTACTGCGGATCGGTGAAGGTAGGCTAATGGTCAACCTACGACTGAAGTTTTCAAGTCGCCTAGGAAGTCTCAAACTAGCTTAACGAGTATCACAATAAAGTAATAACCGAGATCAACGGCTTTACGTGCCTTCCAAAAACGGAAAATGTTCGCTTTGAAATATCACTAGGCGGTCACTCATCCAGGTACCGACCTCACCGGTGGTAGCTTAACTTTGCCGATTGAGAACGGCTAACCAACCATGCACAAAAACATTATTACCTGTATTAATAGATTGTCTTTCGTAGACCCACTACGAGCTACACCGCCCCGTAGCGAATAAATGTATCTAAGTGAAAAAAATGGAAATTCGTAACAAGGCAAGTAAATTGTCCGGAAAATAAAACGATGTACCTCGTAGCAATTACGTTTCCATATCAATAAATATAATCAATTAAATATCACTACTTATGCTATGCTTTCTTTACCTACTAGGTACTTTCGTAGCTCACGATTTAACTAGACTATATACGATTCAATTAGATGTCGCTATTGGTACATTTCATGTGTATTAGAATGCATGATTCCATCACTCCCTTCCACAACAAAGTATCTACTTACATATTCATAAACTTACGTTATGTGGCGTCGATTTAAAAAGATATAAACACAAGTCATATTTTTTAAATGACAAGGAGACAATGTGTCCAATTGATTGGCCACCGTGTATCGCCTGTGGTCATGTATTATAATACAGCTGAAGTTTTTGTTTAATTGTTTAAATGCGCTAATCTCTGGAACTACCAGTCGGATTAGACTAATTCGTTCGCAAATAGAAATCTACATCATCCCAGAGTGTAATTGGTTTCTTTTTATATATTTATAGTTAGTAAAACCTTAAAAATCCTAGGAAGCTAGCTCTCAAGAACAAGTGCCGGACCACACCGGTATGTGCTTGGCTACAGATTTTCAACTTGTTTCCGTATACTGAGGGTTTTATTCACGGCGTTGCCCATCGTTTCTTAAACCATTTGAAATCATAATGTATTTTCAAATACTTGGGGTTAGTTAAGCAACATTTGCAGCTTCATACCTGAATTGAATTTATAACGCTTGAGGCTACTACGAAACGTTTTGACATCAACGTGGCATTTTACCAACTTATGGTCAAATATGGAATTAGATTTTGAAAATATGAAGTTCCGATCGTGACAAAATTAAATCCCTTGATGTTTTCACCTTACGCGCCGCAGGTCGTGGGTTCGATTCCCACACAGGACATGCATTTGTGTGCATGAACATGTCTGTATGTCGTGAGTCTGGGTGTAATTGTTATATTAAGTATGAATTTACAAACAAAAAGTAGTATATGTACTATATCAGTTATCTGGTTTCCATAGTACAAGCTCTGCTTAGTTTGGGATCAGATGACCGTGTGTGAGGAATGTCTCAGGATATTTATTTATATTTATTAATTATCCCCTTCCTCTCCTCCCTCCCTAGACTTTCAGATATGTATAAGCTTTTTTATCAGTATATAGGTCACCTATGTACTTACTCAGCAAAGGATGAGACAATTTATGCATACAGAAACCACATCCTCGCCATTGTCAGACTAAATAAACTGTAATTATAAGTTTGTTTTTTGAATCATCGCTTTGTGCTGTTCCTCATTAATTAAATATTTACATGTATAAAGTGTACAATTTTTCCTTATTTTAATATGAGTGTACTTATGTGTCTGTCTGGTAAACATTACCTATAAACCTCTCATGTTAATATTTATAAACTAATTTAAACGTCGTAGTTAAAACTTATATCTTAGAAGTTTAAAAGAGAGTAGGTACAAGGGTAAATAAATTATATTTTATCATTATTCCGACCTAATTGTTTGTACCCCGAGTGTAAATAATTGAGGTTAGTAAACGCTTACGAATGCGTTTGCTTTAGTATGGGTGAAATTAGTACCATGAGTATTCCGCTAGAGGCGCTGTGCCAATTCCTATAGAGAAGTGTTGTAAACGCAAACGCATCAGTGAGCATTTACTAATGTCAATTCTTTACACTGGACTCATCTTTTATGTATCAGTCAATTGTGAGATACATATACTTATAGCCTGAGATTCCTCTTTCATACACGGCCAAGCTCCAAAGTCTCCAGACTGCTTGCGGAGATGATGAGGTTGCATTAACCTATTTCTATAGTAGTAGGATTTCTATAGTTAGCCCAACGATATTACAACTTATATTTGACTGCTTATGTTTCAAAATATTTTTTTGATTAATTACGGACTCTGTTTATAATAACTATTGATTATTTCTATAGACTTAATCATTTACCTGTCCAATATATTGACCTTTTGTCTACCTACTTGTTTGTCTGGTGTTATGGTAGTACAGATATAGGTAACTTAGTGTAAGAATAAAAAAAATGGATTGGATGGGATCGGGTAGGGTAAGTGCAGGGTATTTAACAAAACTGGGGAGATAAACAAAAATAAAAACAAAACGTAACATATTTTGACTATAATTCAATAAAAATGCAGATGGAAATAAGGAAAACTTACAAGAAATATGTCATAAACAAAGCTATTACCTTAATTTGTTTCGTCTATAAGAAATAGAATACGTAGTCAATTTTTTGGAAGATTAACTTATGATATGGAATTAAATAAAAAATTAAATACTTAATTATAACTGACATAGGTACTAGAGTTTTAAACTAATGCATGTTATATTAAATGACTCGTGATATATTACTAACATTAAGTTACTGTAATCGTACAACTTAAATGTCCGTTTAAATACAAAAGAAATTAAATAATCAGCTTTTAATGGTTTATAATTCGTAATGAACTGATAATAAATAATATTCGCGTAATTCATGAAAAACTTACAAACTATGTTCCTTAACACTAGGTACAAAATTATTATTTTTAGTGGTCACCCATGCAACGACTCGCTACAAATCGGAGAAAACTGAAACTAAGATACTTAGGAAAACAAAACCAAAAATACCATCTCGGTTCTATCAGCTGACGATAATTAAACTCAAAATCATCAACGGTCATGTCGTTTATTTATAGTACAAATCGTAGGTCTGATAGGTATAAAAAAATAAATTATGTGGCGCGAGGATACAGTCTCTTGGTAAGAATCAAAAGCGTACGCTGGTTCTATCAGAATTTCTCCTAATCACTTACATTGGTCCCTTAATTAAAACATTAAACTTTGTTATATAAATATTATAAAATATCACACTTTAAATTCAAAGAAAAAACTATGCTACGTCGAAACTAATCACTTAGTTCTGTCAAAGTACAAAAGTAATAACTGTGCCAATTTGAATACTATATTCAAAAGGAGACAATAAATAAACAAACAATCTATCTCGATCAACTAAAAATTAAATATAATCGATTTATTTTGTTATAAAGTAAAAGGCACTCTTTGTGGGGGTAGCAGCGCGAGCGGCGGCGTGGAAGCGCGGGGAGGGCCGCCGCGCGCGCGCTCCCGCCGCCGGCGATCGCCACAACAATTGTATAAACAAACATGCTTCATATATTATTATCGTATGTACTTTATATCTTTATAGTTTTATACACGTAGGTATATTACCCATGTACAAGACCTCGGGAGTTCGCCGGGCATATTCACAAGTTTCTGTAATTTTTTGCAAGAGGCACTGACGCGTTCGCATCGAACGCCGTGGCGAGAGGGACTCGAAGACTGTCTCGAGGACGAAAAAACAATCACCGAAACCCCAAACAGGTTTAAACTCGGTGCTCGGCTCCTCGCAGAAACAAAACGAAAAAATCCTTCGCTGACGAGCCGCTAGGGGCGGTGCGCCGTGATCGCTTCGATAGTTCTCAAATGGGCTACAGACAGACGATTGAGATCGCTAGCGGTGTCAGTTAGCCTGCTATGATAGAGTAGCAGTGAGTACTGTACTGTAGCAGCACAAATGAGTACTTTCGATTTGTGGATGCGTGACATATTACAGGAATCTCTGATTTTTTCTGGATTTTCTGTTTGGGCCCAACGAACTCCCGAGGTGAATATCGACTGATTCCGTCTGTAGTTGTAAGATATTGATAAGTTAATCGTAGTGATCGAGAGCAGAATCAGTCGAGCATAAGTTTTAACGAGCCACGTCTCGTCGACGCGGGCCCCGTCCGTATGCGGTGCGGCATCGCAGCTGCTTGCTACATAATAATTATTACAGTTAAGAGACTCGAAATAAATAATAAATTATTATCTTAAACCCTTAAAAATAGATCACGAGCGCCTTCTCGCGGTACGGTACCGAGCGCGGATAGGCAGTACGAATAAATAAAATGTTCTATAATCTAACTTTACAGAGACCACCGCTCGGCGGAGGATCGCATCGGGAAGACTTCCGCAAGCTACACAATAAATATCTAATAATATAAGGTGCCATTTACAAGTGCGTGCCGTTAACTAAAGATGTACGTAACCACTATATTCACACCGCAAACTTTCGAGACACCAGTAAACACTTCGTTAACTTTATAAATTACAGGGCGAAGTAGTAAAAAAGCATCGACAACTGGAGATCATTCGTTGAGCGGGTGTGCTGCGGGTGCGCGAGGCGCGACGAGCGAGACGTCGCTCTGGCGTTTACTGGAAGACGTCGAGTAGGCACTACGGTGACGGACGATCCTTACGCTATGTTCGGTATAAGTTATCTTAGGACTAGGCGAACGTACGACCCTAGGCGATGATAAGGTCTCCGAATGCCGACGCGAGGCGGTTGAACACGGGGAGCCGATCCTCTTCCGGCTCAGGGGATTGCGGGCGGCGGAACGCGAAAGCGGTGCCGTGCGCGGGCGGAGACATCGCGGGAGGAGAATGGGGAGCCAGCGGCGACTGCGGAGTTAGAGGAGAGTGCGGCGAACGTGGAGAACGGGACCCGTCACTCGTGTAGGACGCTAGGGAACCACCGGACGAGAGCGATGCCAGTGAACCGCCGGGTGAGGAAGATTCTCGGCGCCGCGCCTCCTCTGCGTTGTGTACGAAGTGGCACCGTGGCCCGTACGGGCAGAATCCAACTGAATGGAACGTACGGCAAAGCTCTGTCTTGTACTTGGGGTGACGCTGCAGGTTTCGTAGTTCACGCATTCCGTGAGCGAACTGGCACTTGTCGCCGTATTTGCATACTCCTGCTTCCTCAAAAGGTCGACAAAGCTCGGTCTTGTATCGACTGGTGGCGGGTGGAGGAGGCGCTGGCTCGCTGGTGGTGCGCTCGAGGCATCGATGGCCGAGCCGGTCGATTAGGCCGGCGAGAACACGGCGAGTAGGCCCTGAAGCGGCGCGGGCGAGGACTGGATGTTGTTCCCAGTTCACGCCACCAGAAACTGCGCCTGCCCCGACTGGACCAAGCGCGCTATTCAGAGCGGCGTTCATCGTCTGCACTGGTCGAGATTGGTTCTGAAATAAGGAAAAGAACACCATAAATATTAAGCGCAAACACAATATGCAACTAAGCTTCTGATTTTGGGGTAGAAGACCCGTAGGTATCTAGTACCAGAAATAGGTAATTTTATATTCGGAAATGAAAGAACAACTAATTGCTTCACAGAAACCAGAACTTGATGTGGCACTAAAAACATAAAATAAAATTCATTTCAAAAAAGACAGTCAGTTAAAAAAAATAAGGAATAACTCTGCTAATTTTGCCTTTATTCCAAAAAGTTTCCAACGTTTATTGGAGTTTCACGATATTCGTTTACTTTGAGTCGTAGAAAAAACGTACACAATCTGGTTTGGAGGGTCGGATACCTGCTAAGTTAACAAAAAAAGCACCCCAAGAGACTGATTTCATCGTCTACCTGCTTGGTTTCATCTCGTTTTCACTAATAGCCTCCACGTTCAAATGGTTAATGTTTCCAATTAACCCGACCCTAACGTGGTACTTTTAGTGCCCCGGGGTGTAAAGAATTTTAATGTTACATTTATAACGAGCTACCTTCGTCCGGTGTCCTACTATGAATTATTTATTTCGATAAAAATCCTAAATCCCATCAATATTTCTAGTGGCTTCGACGTTTAGAGATGCAAATGTTTAGGCATCTTTTGTTTCGACGGAGCGTCGAACCAGGCGCTACAAGGCATCACCATAACAATGCTGGCTGTTCACGCGAGAGGCAGTTGACACTGGCCGGGCGCGGGCGCGCGGCGAACACAATCGCGGTGATTGTGCACTATTGTTCACTTCAGACGACGCGGACGCGACAAGCGTCGCTGGAGTGAGGAATAATTGTCGCCATGCCATTCGACGACGCCTCTCGCCTGTTACACTGTACCAGGGGCAATGGTCGACGTGTCTCATGTTAACTAACAGTATCTCTCTAGTGATCTATTCATAAACAACTATACCCCGAACACTTGCAAGCACATTATATTTGTAGCTTGAGTTTACTTGGAGCATTGAGATTTAATTATTGATTTCAATTACATTCGGTTTTGGGCACTGCACAATAAAGCCCACGCAGTTTGGTAAGACAATATCGATACCCCAAGTACAGGTGTCTTTTGCAGAACATTGGCGAGGCGAGAGCTGCGTGAAGGTCGGCTTCGTTCGGAGCTCGACGCGGAACACAGGCTGTATACATTATGTATGATACACCGCATCTTGTATGCGGCCTCAATCGATGTGAATGACACGTCATTGTATATTCTATTCGCCTCCGCCTCGTCCGGCGATCGTAAACACGCAAACACTTGTGTTTTGGAATATAGCTGACAAATTATTAAATAAATATAGTCCACAATTCCACATACACCACGGCCTTTTCCAAATTCAAATGGGAAACAAGTCTGAGATCCCTATTATAAATTATGTATACTTATTAAGTATGTATTTACAAACATAAAGTAGTTTATGTAGTATATCAGTTATCTGGTTTCCATACAACAAGCTCTGCTTAGTTTGGGACCAGATAACAGTGTGTGAAGAATGTCCCAGGATATTTATTAATTTTATGTATTAAATTAAGAGGACTGGTTAATAATATTATTTGTGGTGGACAATGATAAAAGTAAAAGAGGTAGATAGGTTATAAGCCCTTCGAGAGTGGCATGTTTTGCTAGTTAGCTCACTTTAGCTATGAGTCGCGTCAGAGCGTCAACGACATGACAGCGTGCCATTTATGAAGTTCAAATCTTGTGTAGGTAACCTATCTACCTCTTTACTTATAATGTAATTGGTGGTGTATGGATAGATTTTTAAAGTAGAAACAAAATGCTATTTATTTTGCTGAACAATAGCGACCAAGAAGTATAAAGCCCGTGGAGTGCGCGTCGACACGATTTTGTTTCAAACACAAGTCACCGATTGCTATGGGGGAACCGATTTGATTGGCAGGCGCAAAGGAGACTGGTGGTCATTTATAATTTGTTTGAGTTTTGTAATCGGTTTTGATTATTATTTGTATTAGAAATAAGAGCAAACGTAAAAGAGGAATGGTCTGCGATGCTGAGATTATGGGTTCAATTTTGAAAAAATAAAGAGGTACTTAATATGATTTTAAAAGCTAAATATAAATATTTACTGGATTTTGAAATTAATAAAGATTTGAGTACGTTTCTCCTATATTCTTTTTTGGAATTTCATTGTTTTTTGTATAAATCTCCGTCTGTTATCAATAGAATTAACGAAAATTAACATATGCGTAAAAAATGTTTGGCGAGTGCGATATCTCTGCACACGCTCTCCACGGGCTTTATACTTCTTGATAGCGAAGCGACTCTTATAGCCGTAACACACCTTCCGACCGTCGGACTCCTAGGAGGCGGGACGTCCTGCCATCGGAACGTGCTTAGCGCGGCAGGATCGACATAATTATTATTAATACTGGTCGGCCCGCCCTCGGATTGGTCGGTATCGACGTAGGTATTAAATAGGTAGGTACAGTAGTACCCAATTGATATGGCGCGTCGTGAATTTTTGTTCGCACTGAAAAGAAAGTATGTCCCCGAAGATTAACGAAAGAATGATTAAAACTTACAATCAACCTTAGATCACTACTATAATATTCATAATACACTGTAGCTGTTCGTTCCGTCTCACTCGCAAGTCACGCCCCTCCGCACGGCGCGCGCTAACATGGCGGCAGCTGCAGACCAATAGCGTTTCCCGCGCTTTGAAAATGTATCTTCTGCGCAGGTACATCAGTAAGCCATATTAGTTGGGTACTACTGTAAGTAGGAGTCCGACGGTCGGAAGGTGTGTTACAGCTTTAATGCCTAATTTTAACCCGTAGGCTCGCGATGGGACGTAATTCATGATTTTAGTTCTAAAGTAAAAACTGTTCACGGAAACTAAAATTCACGTACAATAGAAAAGAAAATAGGTGTGTAAAAACCATTAATTATAAAGGAAAGTCGCTGTTCTACTCCAAAATGGACCGAAGCGCAAAAAGCGAACAAAGTTGAAAGGAATTTATAGGTTGCAATATATTACGTCTAATGAAACAATATGGCCGAGAAATAACGTCAAAGGCGAAAGTGTAGCAAACAAATGACCTTAGCGGTGCAATCGCGGGTGAAATGTTGCAGTGAAAAGCCAGGGGTTAAGTCGGTAGCGGCCAAGTGTCGACGGAAAACGGTCGACGCGTAATTAGAGAGTTATCAGAGCAGAACATTTGTTAAACGCTGCTTTCCATCGGACATTGCGCCCGCGCAACCGAGCTCCAGGGAAAATTGTAATCACTGTCGATTTCAAATGGCCGCGGTCGTTGCGTTCTAGGCTCAGGGCAATCAGACACAGGCGCGTAAACCCCGACTGTTGGCTGTTTATTATAATAAATAACACATGTTAATAAGCCATTACCTCTAACGTCAACAGTTTACACTTTACAGGGCAACAAACTAATCCATAATAAGGTAACGGGTGTTTGTTTATTCATAATTTTGGGTAAAGGACGGTGTAACAAAAATTTACAAAGAGGCGAGAACTGGTCTCGCCTGATGCTTCAGTCGGTGTGTAGAGTGAGTGTACTGTTTTGGTTAGCGCGTGATGTTGTCAACGCGACGAACACGCCACGAACTCGAGCCAAAGTGTTTGTTTTTTAAATTATTGTGGTAGCAGGAGGTTGCATAATTGAACATATCACGCCGGTGATTTTAGAATTATGCCCATCTAAGAAATGTAAGAACTGTAAAGTAACTGAGCTACAAAAAAATTACCGCACGTAACCTGAACATTATTATTATATTATTCGGGGTACCTCTATAGACTCAAAGTTTGATTATAAAACTCATGAAATGACATCAGCATTGGAGTTCACCATTCATAAACATGAATAGAATAAACATATGAGACATTTAGAGGTTAATATTGAGCGATCATAGAGGGTAATGACTTTTCGCCAAAAGAAAACATGTGTAGCACCTTTGAGCCGCATTCTGAAGCCACCTAGCCAATACGGATGCACAATAGGAATTTAAGACATAATAAGACTGGTCTTTAACGTAACCAATCAATTGGTATATAAAGACTTTACAGAAAATCTGAAGCTGTAATTTGCGGTAGGTTATTGAACTTTCTGAGCAACACTTCCATGGTTGCTCGTATATTTACGCTGGCAATCAGTGAAAATTTACACCTAACTCAGTATGTTTTTTGAACTCGAGGTCTTGCTAAATATAGGTATTCTCTTTTCGGATAACTTTTGGGGCAAACGGTATACACAAAAAATTTGCCCAAGCTCGAAAGACAAAAGAGGTGTTTTCAGAAAAGATTTTTACTACCTTAATGTAGATTTAAGGGAATTTAGATACGTATTTAGAAACTTCTAATTGTAATTGAATTTACTGTACCATTTCTCAAATACGCCAAAAAAAAAAATTAGTATGAACAGTGAAAATTTTTTTTTTTAATATAAATATTGTAATAAAAAAAAATTAAAACCTTAATGCCAAATGCCGAAAATTAACTTTTCGACATTTAAAATGACAACACCGTCTACAAGCTGTCTCTTTTAGCTTTGAAACTATATCAAACGCAGCGCAAAAAGCGAATAATAAAGTATCTTTGCTGAAAACAACTCTTTTGTATGTAATTTCGAGCTTGGGCCAAATTCAATACCGATGAGTTTAAAACCTCCCCCATTTTTCAAGTCGGTGAAAACCAATGATATAGTAGGTACTACATTAGAAACGAAGGTACAGTACCTACGTATCGATCGATACAAAATGTTTCTACGCAATTCAAAACCTTAACCTATGACTACAAGCTGGCTGTGATCTAGGCTGACCCATATTATATTAAAGCCATTGTACCCAGACTCTATTGAACGATGTGGTTTTCTTTGTTGTGCATATTTTGCTAGTGTGCCGATATCATATAAAGTACCTTCTGTATTAATGTGGGAATAGGTATTGTGTATAACGAGCATAAATTCGAGTCATTAAAGATACGCGTCTCGCGACAGTTGATAAAGCGATACAACTCAACTCAAACAAGAGAACTGTTTAATTGAAAGTAAATTGGTTCTAATCAAATGCGTGTTCTATATTTAAATGAACTTTTAACGATTTAAAACTCTTGGCCACGGTTCAATTTACATTTTAATGACGATAAGGCAACACATGAAATATTGACCGTTATCAAGGATTCATATTGAGAAAGTATTAAGATTATAGACTGCATCACTTCTAGACTTTGTGTGCTTCCCACCTTCGGCCACATCTTTAATTACCATAATGATTTTATACATAATAAAAACAACACCGATATTTAGATACGTATCTGGCGAAATTGGTCTCGTAGGTAGGTCAGAATTGGTCCATTTCTTTGAGGAGGCAAGCGAGGGTCTTGGCGATTGATCCCATCACGTTTATTGAATGATTGCGCGAAAATGACCAGAGTACAGATGCTTGGGTCGAACCCCTCTATTAGAGAGAACTTCACAATAATGACGATGTAATCATTAACCTTCCAGTCTTTTATGTAGTGTTTCACATATGTATATGTTTCGGTTAATATGTGAATCCCATTACGCGTCCTAACCGGTTATATCGAAAATTAACCAATGCTGAACAGAATTAGAAGACATTTCGGCAATTAAACAGTAATACATACGAGGTATTCCAGATTAAGGTTTAAGTTGAACAAGTGTGGTAAGCCCATTAGACCATTTTTTTCATCCACCCCATGAATAAAATGTATGAATTACATGATTCACGTGTCAGTAGTCGCAGTTATTTACCCATTGGTCGGTGTATCTGAAACATTTACATATACAAATGACGCATTTACCACAATATTTCTAACTAGGAGAACAAACACTAGCTAGTTTAGAATTTTAAATAAGTACACATTGTTGAGATATTAATAGGTATAACTTGTTAAAAAGCGATGCATAATAACTGTATTGCCACATTGCTCTCCCGCCAAGTCCAGATATCCGTTACAAACGCTGCCATGTGAGGCGATTTAATTTTAAGTAACTACCGAGTCTTGCAGCTGGGGTTAATATATTCAATAAGAAACAACTCACTCACGGGTTAATATTAATTGTGCTTGTTCGCAAAGTGTAATTCTATTTTAAGAGCATTATCCATGTTGGTCTGTGTGAACTTTGTAGTAAGCTTTGTTGGTTGCGATAACACAGCGAGTCAGGCGGGTCGGGCGAGGTGGGCGGGGTGTATGTATGGTAACCGTCGACAATAGTTCACATAGTTAGCGACTGTTAGATGAGTAAGACCGGACGCGCGGCGTACACCTCGCATGCAGATGGGCACCACGTCGTGATTGCAATGCGAGAACGCGCCGGCTATGGTATAAATGCCATCACATGTCAACCGCCCGTCTTTATTTACATTATGAACACCTACCAAACTATTGTCTTCTGGTTATTAAACGAAACAATGGAAATCTATTTGAAGAAATAAGTAAATCATTAACATAGCAAAAAGGAAATCACGTACCGTTCGAGACATGAGTTTTGAGAATTCTGAAATTACCTATTATCTTAATTTTCCGACTAATTACATTTTGTATTCAAGCGACGGACAATCTTTGTTTCACGGAGTTCACTGACTGAGAAAATATTCTCATGTAAGCAGATTGGACATGTTTTAGTTTGAACTATTGCATGACTTCGCTTCAGCGTCGTCGTCGGCGTCTTGGGGTGTGTTGCGCTGGTTGGTGCAGGCAGGCAGACGTTCACCTTTGTTAACTAACATGCGGCGAGACGCAGTCACCGGCGTCGGTCGCGTCGCGTCGCTCCGGGTGCCGTGTTTATTGCGCGTGCGCCATAAAAGCTCGCGACTCGAGCGCGGTGGAGCGGCCGTAAAGCGAGTGTCAACAAAGGGCTTCGTTCAAGTCAAGTCGGGCATGTTTACCCCTCGGCCGCTCAAAGCGGAGGAAGCACGTCTCCCGGTCAGGCCGCTTTTAGCACCTTCTTATTTATAGACGTAACAACAGAACGCTGCACCAAGGCTGATTTGCAGAACCGAACAGGTAAACAATGTTGCTCACGAGTCACGACACGACTGTGGTGGCAGGCAGCTGACACTTTTTCACCTCTTTTTATTCAAAATTCCAAGAGTCATAGATTTACCGCGGATTGTACGAATATGAGTTAACTTAAATTTATATAATAGAACCTAAATTCATATTTGATTATGCTTCGAGCGAGGGTCATGACAAGCATTGTCATTAGCAGCAGCGACTGGAGACCCTTACGTCAGGCAGACGTACTTATATCTGATTGTAACAATTCCTTTGTCCGTGCAATTTTGATTGCGTCACGCTGCCGGGTTATACTTTCCCTGCAAATTGTACCATGCGTGTGACTCACGCGAAGAAGATAATATACTTATTGGAAAAAATAGAGGTAAGGTTCATAACATACAACGGCCCCATTTGTTGTTCAAGTAAGGTTGACAAATAAGGCTGTCGAATAACTGGTTCTGACATTTGTCATGCCCTTACAGAGTTATCCAACATTTAAATAGAAACGAACTAGAAACTGAACCTCTAATTGTTCCGATAGGCAATTTAAATGCAGTCGTTAAGTAGACACTACTGTTTAGTAATGCTTATCTAATGGCTACATTACTGACTAATGCACTCAGAAGCCATATTTCGGACAACGATTGCGTTGTCCCTTGTATGCTGGATTATAATAACAGTTCTGTTTTAGATATTCATAGCCAGTTCAATGTCAAAAGCAATTTATTGTTTATTTATGTATGTAAAGGTTACTTAGTAAAGTCTTTATGTTAACGTTAAAATGCCTTATTTATATATTATAGTTTAACTTACGGAATACTCTGTGTCATGGTCATGGTCCAGGTATTCAGGACTCACCTGCAAAAAAGAAACATATTTTTATAAAAATTATCAAAAGCTACGCAGGTGTAAATCTTAATCTTGGGATACTTATTTATATTTGTATAATAAAACATTCAGTCTAATATCAAGAACAATTTTATTGAATGTCTGAATGAATCGAATGAGAAACGAATAGAACATAACTACTCCTAACCTAACCGGTCCCCGTTGAAAGCGATAGCACTTCCTACAAGAAAGTAAAACCATACTATACTCCGCTACCCGTCCGGAAAACTCTTAGACGGCTCATAACCGAGCTGTACTGATTATATTATAGTTAGGCGATGCCTTGTTGGTCTCCGCCGAAGCATTATGCTTATAATTGAAAATAATTGCGGGAGTAACATAGTAATTACTGGTTTACTGGCATTTTATGATGTTTTTATTACAAGCCAGTATGCTTCATGGTTATTAGCTATCAGAAGTGTTATGCAAGCGTCTAATAAATCAGTTATGAAACTATTACGATCGACACCGATATTTGTCCGTTTGTAAACCAGGTCCATAAAATCATTATGCGAGCGGCCTTATTGCCTCGATGTTGAGATTGTTACTAAAGTACATATTTATTGCCATATTATACAAATATTAATTAACATAATATTATAACTCGCAGTAGCAACATTGTTATTGGTAACTATAGATAGTTTGCTTTGTTAAGAATTTATATAAAAACCAACATCGACTTAGCTATAAAAATGCTAAGTACAGTAGTGCTTGCCACGCGGTGAAATTTCGTGAATACCTTCTACATAATTATGTTTCAGTGTCCTTCGCACATAGCCATACTTCGCGATGATGCCTATTTTTTCCGCTCCTAGTTAACTACGAATGGCTATATAGATACGTTCGTTACGTTCTTTCCACGCAATTAACTTCTAAGTTACTTGCACGTGGAAATTACTGACAACAATACTGATATGACGCCACCGCGTTTAGACGTGCGGTGTCACGACCCGAAACCATAATGGGTAACGTCGTTTTTAACGCAACCGGGTGATGTCTAATTGAACCCGGCAGCGCGCGAAGGTCTTGCGCAGCTCACGAACATGGCAGCACACACTTTTGACTAAAAGTGAATCGCTTGCGATGATAATTTAGTACATAGTAGAATACAAAGTTGTTGTAAAATTGTAAGTAACCGCGGCGCACAGTGGCTCGATTCTCGTAACAAAACTTCATAGCGTTGAAGTTTTGTTACGTAGCTACTTCAACGATTAAACTGTGTTTTTTACTATTATAATATCAAATGAACGATTGAAAAACGATCCTATAGACAAATTATTGAGGCTTATAGACTATTGAATATTTTTTATACAGAATATTTCACGAAACACAATTTAAATAGTTGATGTCGCTACGACACCGTTGAAGTTTTATTACGAGAATCGAGCCACTGGTCAGATCCTTAATTGCAGATCATGTTCCAATGTAGCGATACCAAATGACATAACCAGAGATTTCATGACATCCTAGGTCGAGTTGATCAATTTTGCCGCAGTTATTTCAGCGTTGGTTAGCTAGGATAAATCTTATTTGTATGTTGTGAGATACATTTATCTTGTACCAATCATTGACTGGTCACTGGCTCACTTTTCATATCACCAACTTCCTTATTATAAGCGTTTAGTTAAAATAATTCACCGCGGTCAGTAGTCACGTGATACGTACATATTATTTTATATACGGCGCCTCGGTTTTGCGACCATCGTCAGACTCGATCAACGAAGCAATCGGGGCCACTTGTGCTAATGAAACACTTCAATTGAATTGGGGACATTAATTCAGCGGGCGTATCGCGCCACTGTTTACATTGATACGAAATAAAAATAGTTCACTGCATATGGAAAGCTACACATCCTACGGCCCTTAGAGATTTATGATTTGTTCTGTAACTAATACCTATTTATTTGCAGTTACAGCTTTATAAAACATAGTAGGTATATTTTAAATATTACCATGCAGTTTTTATTGTAGTCTTAATTAGACATGAGATCGTTAAAAAAGTAAGACAACGAACTCTAAAACGAGGCCGTAACGACAAAAAATGTAATTAAATTATTACTTGATTCTTAGTTACGAGCAAATGAGGTTATATTTATATGATAGTTTTTGTCTTGCCCACTACACGTGTTCAGGATCCGAACTGTCACATTAAACACGTGTAATGGTTACAAATTGTAGATTGCTGAGCGAATTGTGTTTTTATTTCAGATATTATTATATCCCACCCAATTGTGACGGAGCGAAGTGATATGATAACATATTGAAAATAATAAAACACGTATCAAAGTATTGAATTTATCGAAGTCCGTTTATATTCTGCACTACTAAAACTTACTTTTCTACTGTTAACCTCGCAGGACAAATTACAGCTTGTTTATTTATGATTAATTCATAAACAATTATAATATAAACCATGTCGGAGTCTAAAATGCAGTGCTACGTTAACAATGTCTCTGTGATTTATTTACATCAGTTAACAAACAGCATGTTTACCTTGTAACGTTATCTTCATCAGACTAATCGTATTCAGGTCGTATTGAGAAATTAAAGCATTATAATTGAGAAGATTATTAACGCATAGAATAAATATTATAAATATATTCCAATAGACTCATCTCTGAACTAAAAGTCGGCTGCCGCGACCTTGGAGCTACAAAGAGTTCGCCGATCAAATATTAATTAATTATTTATAACATAAACTCGTTTGACCAGTCCATGGCTCGCGTGTTGATTCTCCACTCAACATTAAAGATTCGGACAACGATCAATAATATCGATTCGATTCAACGCTATATCTGCCATTTATTTTTGCTGCTCATATGAACTAAGGTGAATTGATGTGTGATGCGTAAACATAAAAAAAACATAGAAATAATGTAGTTGATTCATGTCGAGTTTTACCGAAAAATGTAACAAGACAGTAAGTATTTTGTTTTGTGAGTAATTTGCACACATAGCAATCGTGCATGCAGTGAATGACTCGGTATCTTTGTCCTTGTAGTAAACAAAGCGTTCATGTGACATGACAGGTATGTAATGTCATACAATATATAACACACGAAATGAGGGAAATTCAACGATAGATTATGAGACATTAGTTACCTACTGTTAGCTTTGAACCCTTTTTTTACAACTGGTGGATAGTGCGGATCTACGGTACGGTTGGCGACGCAGCGTGATGCACGCGACTGCAACTAGCGGTGGATGTTGCAATCGTCGCAATCACACGTTGCTGTCACGCGAGCGCAACCTAGCTAGCATACAAATGATCTAGTATTATCTAACAACTACCCAAAGAACAAGAAAGAACAGATACAGTACAAGAAATGACAATAATACATATGTGTCGTGTTGCGTATGTTTTTTTTTTATCAAATAAGAAGTAATTAATGTGCATCATGGATGAAACGTATGATAGAAAGTTTGGGTAACAATGTTAGGTTACCAACATCCCATTATAATTAATGTATTCGTATTCGTGTAATTACCGACTTTTGAAATAGCGCTGTTTACGCAAGGCGATTAGTTGGTAAGGGCTCGACCGGCTGACGTTAGCAAGACCTTCGGATTTCCTACAACTTTCGATAGATCGACAATTCATTAATTAAGTACAGGTTGATACCATTAAAACGGCTGGATATATTAAAAGCAGCTGCGTGTAACTCGTGGGCGTTTTACATAGTAAGTGGATCCCGGAAGTGCAGCGCTGAAGGTCGGAGAGCGTCGAGACGGCCTTGCCGACGGCTGTGCCACTTTCTCCATGCAGCTTCAAGGAGCCCACGTGCGTTACGTATACTATAAAACAATGCCCCGCTCTACAAGCTCGGTTACACCAACGCACTCACTGGAACAGCTGACATAATCACCCGAAATTACGGAGTCTCTACAAACGGCCTATACGAGGACAATTCAGATTACATTAGCGGTATCTTCCAGTGGCTTTGCGGACAATAAACAAAGCCTTGGTCTCAGAACTGTGAAGGCATTCTCTTTCTATAATTATGACCCACGCAGTTTCGTAACAATATTACAGATATGTAAAATAATAATGACACACAAAAGAATATTCATTAAAAGATAACTTTTGAATTGACATTCACCCGCTAGGTTATTAAAAGTAACTATCATAAGAATAATAGCTAACATACATCATTCAAATTATTATTTACAATCAACACATACTTTATTTTTTCCTTGTGTAATAGTTGGTGTTTTTGATAAATGTACTACTAACTTTGCACTTTCAACTGCAACTTGAATAACTCCGAAATTTTATTTTTTCATTTGTTGCCATTCTCCTCGAAGTCTCACTCAATCATAGCAAAATATTAGATGTGACTAGTTTTATCTGACACGGTTATATCTTGTCTGTGTTAAAAGGCATTTTCAATGTTCCAATAGCAGAAATTGTAATTCAATACACTATAATTTGCATCGCATCATTCTTGAGCTGAGATCTTGAGCGTCAATCTAATCTGTGCCAATGCAGTGCGTGTCCGAGACGAATAATAAGGCACTGATTTGAATACATTATATTTATACGGAGTAGAGCAAAATTAATATTAATACCACAAACCCGGCCACCAAAAAATTGGTATATTACGCAAAAAAAAACAATGTTGATCAAATCAAAGTGTGAAACGAGTTGCTCTAATGACGTTATCGTGAAAATTGTGTAAATATTAGGCAGTTGTGGTCACCGAAATCGGTTTTGACGAGCAAACGCTATATTGTGTTATAATGGGAGAAATCGAAGGTTGTGTTGCGGAGCAATGGTTGCAAGTTGCAAGTAGGTTGGTATTAGTGGTAGGCGATACGTGCCAGCCACGGCACGGCAGCGACGGTCGGTCGTCCATTAGGCAATATTTTCACAACTCGCTGAAATAGTGGATTAGCCACATTGGCCACGCGGTCGATACGCCCACTCCGTCGCGGATTATTGGCATAACACTTGAAATTCTGCATCCTAGCGAAACCGACAAACAAACAAAGCCTTATGGACAAGTATTTTGCATATTTTTAAAATGCAGAATAATTAATATAGCCATATAAATAAAATAGACTACATAAAACTACGAATGTAGACTACCTAAAAACTACGAAGCGTTCAGGCAGCACAAAATATTATTTTGTGAAACAGTAATAACTATAATAGACAAAAGTATTAATTATTATATTACATTAATTTCATGTAACTATGTGGATTGTTTAGCAGACAGAACGGCGCTTTACAATAATACATTTATAATAATACTAGCTGACCGGCGCGACTTTGTTTGCGTGCTGCCCTACCCCATATAATCTGTGCCTATACGCTACCCTACCCTACCAACTTTCTTGTTTTTTCCGTTAAGAACCTTTTACAAAGTATTAGGAAACCATAAAAAGAAAGATGAATGAAATCGGTAAAGTCGTTCTCAATTTATGGCGAGACCATAGGAAATAGGGATTCATTTTTAATAGATTTCAAAAAAGGAGATTATCAATTCGACACGTATGTATGTAATATTATTGGAACTGCAATATATTGACATATGATAATCCATTAGGGCTTCCAAACAAATATACCATTGTATGTATGTATGCGTGGCCATTTTCTCGCTGCCTGTACTTTTTATCAAAAATCTGTAAATTCCGATTGCAATAAATCAAAAATTCAAGGACCATATTCGCGTAGCTTCAACCCCTTACTGACCCGTCTAAAATGTCCACCCTGTATAGGTAGATAAATAAACTCTAAGACTTGCTCTATGAAATCTTAAAGACAACAACCAGCCATGGAACTCAGTTACGTCGACCGTCGACCTAGACACTGTTTTTTCTTATTAATCCCTTTTTTAATCGACTTTAAAAAAAAGGATATTATCCATTATTTTAACTGCAATATATTCTTCACATATGATAATCTGTGAGAGCTTCCAAACAAATATACAAAATTTCATAGGTGTATGTATGTATGTTTGTCCACGCATATCTCCGAAGATATTAATCGGATTGTAACCATTCTTTTTTATTGGTTTACATTTACTTCAACTTAGGGAACAGTGCATGTTTCATCAAAATCGGTTCAGTAGTTTTCAAGATATGGACAAATATATGTGACGGGCTGGCTTATTCATACGAGCTACGGGTGTGGTGTCAAAGGAAAACATCTCAAAACCTTGGTCAAATTATAGTGCATTTAAGAAAAACTAAAATTTATTTTGTAGTTTTCATGATATGGCCAAATATGTGTGACGGCCTGGCTTATTGATACAAGCTACGGGTGTGGTGTCAAAGGAAAATCATCTCAAAACCTTGGTGAAAAAATTCACAAATTCTAGTGCATTTAAGAAAAACTAAAAATGACGAAATAAAAAATTGACACCAATTTGAAGTCAGCGAAATTTTCGATGGAACACGTCGTGCTCTTTCGCTGACTTCAAATCAGTGTCAGATTAGAGTTATTTTATACTTTTTAGTGTATTTTGAAGACAATTTAATTTTTTTAAATTACTTTTTTATTATTTGAAATTACTACAATTGGCTAATTAATCTTTGAACGTTCCGTGCCAAATTACCACCTCGATAAATAAATGGGTATTATTTAATAATACCTATTCATGTTTTAGCAATGGAAACAATAATATTATTATTATTATATTATTATAATTGTATGTACCTAGTTATTACACGTCTGACAGACGGTCGTGTTCTGAAGTAAGGTGAGTAAGATTGTGTTCGAGCTAGCAGCGAGCGAGCGGGCGGCCTTCGCAGGAAGACCGAGCGAATGGGCTCATCAACTTGTTTAGCGATATACCTACTAAATACCTACCTACCTACACGTTTAATTAATCCTATTTTAACGATTTATAAACCACTTCAATATCAATGTAAAAAATTCAACAATGTTTATGTAAATGTTTGTCAATGAATATGGGCGTGTTTGAATAATTGTGTACGTCAACCGAACTATTTAGGAATATTTCTTTGGTTTGTGTCTCTGCTCGTATACCTAATTAAATTGTTCAATTGCGTTTGTGCGTGTACATCTACAATAATTTAGTTTATTGTTTGGGGTGTGCAAGGGGGCTGCGGACGGAAGCGGTCCAACGTGCGAGACACATTGTGCGAACATGCTCGTCTCCGCAGCGCTGGACGCGTCTTCCTTCGCTAATTACTTGTTATTATGTCTCCAGCCCAACAGATGTGCCACATCCGTTCCTAACGCATCACAGATAGTTTTTACACATATTAATTTTATTTTTATAATATGCTTACCTACTGAGCTATGAATTAGGTAAAATATTCGTTTAGTAATTTACTTATTTATCTAATTTGAGTTGTCGTTTAAAGATCGTAAAAGATAAGTAATCTATTAGGTAAGGGAAACAGTTTATCATAAGCTTAAGAGTCCCGCGCACTAGCTCGGTAAAAATTAATAAGTAGTGAACGGTCGCAGTATCTGTAATATTACAAAGGCAAGGGCGGCGAGCGATCTGGAAAGGCACGAGAGCCAGCACAAAGCACATAGATTATCGCAAAGGTCTTTTGTCTCGCTCGGATGGTAAGTAGTGTAGCTAGTAATGGAGCCAGCGGTTTTATTATAAACAAAAATAGAGAACAAGCGGGCGATTACGTCTAGTTTCACTTTCGTTCGAGCGCAGCGCATGCGGGTCAGCGCGGTGCATCGATGCGCTTGCGATGCGACGACGAACGACGCGGCGACGCCCGCGACGCCCACGACCGAACTCCACCGGGGCTGTCTGGCCTGCAACGTAATGTCGTTGCATACGTAGGAATTTACTAGGTTTACCGAATCAAATATTTGTGGAAATAGTTTCAGGAGGTGGGTGTTGCAACTTGCAAAACTAAGCTCGTCAAAGCACGATCTCAAATAAAAATAAAAGTATTTGTTCGTAAAAGACCTATTTGAATAACTAGTTGTCTCCCACGATTTCACCCGTGTTACCGGGATAAAAGTTGCCTAAAGCACCGGGGGAAAATGTAGCTTTGTATCAATGAATTTCCATTTTTTTAACCATTAACATTATGGACACTACCAAATAATAATTATAATTTAAGCTTAAATATTTTAATTAGGCATATAATGTATAATATGAGTTACACATCTCGAATTACAATTAATATAGTAGGTAATTAACCGGACAACATTCAGTTAAGTGTTTTGGCATAGTAGTCATAATCGTGTGAATTTATGACATGAGCATAGCAGTCTATTACAGCAATTCAGAGAAAGACTTCTTCAAGAGGCGGATGCGACAGTTAAGGCGATTATTTTTAGTCGTTCCTCGTGAACAGTTGTAAATAAAGCGG
This sequence comes from Polyploca ridens, assembly GCA_951394255.1. Classification (NCBI taxonomy): domain Eukaryota; kingdom Metazoa; phylum Arthropoda; class Insecta; order Lepidoptera; family Drepanidae; genus Polyploca; species Polyploca ridens. The sequence goes on from OX596257.1 coordinate 8,218,944, forward strand.
TGTGACGAAACGTTATAGTTACCTACAAGTTGAACAAACTGCTCAACAATCAGAGGAACACTATCAGCCGACAGGTCAACTCGGATAGCTTTTGACCCGACTGTGTACTAGTTTTGGATAACTTATCAATTTGCGTCACACGTTGATTATTTTTAAAAGACTGCCCTCCGTTGTGCATTAAATTTATATGAAGATAATAAAATAAAGAAGGAATTAAAAGAACACCAGGATAGTCTGTTTAATTACGCGTGTAGAGGCAAGACGGTTATGGAAACTTGTTTGGGTTCGTTATCGCAAAAGTTTTCCATGGGCTACGGGCATCGAAGCATAGCTTTCCACGTCATGGCATAGACCACCCCACATGTCACGGTGATGACTTCTCCCATGTATTCAGAATGAGGGTACCTATCTAACAATTGTTGAACTATTATTATGAGACTATTCTTGATATTATCGAATGATAAATCACTAGATAGTTGTAATTACTGTTGGACGATATGCAAGAGAGAAGATATTTCTAATACCTATACATATATAAGCCAATTGGTAAATATGCAAGTTTAATTTTATAATAATGTAACGGTGATTAAGTTTATAATTGCGATGCAGGGCAAGGTAGGGCAGTCAATACTTCACGAGTACTCATGTGCATTTCACAGACCCTTGGGCACGTTCCGCTTGCGGGCACCGATGCGCCCCGTACCTACACCGATTTGATAATGTACAGTATTGTTGCATAGAATCAGTTTAGTGTGAATTCCACCTGTTTGCAACCTGTTATTTAAGCCAACACGATTACTGTCATACTACCGTACCTAAGTAATTTTGATTGATTTTGTTACGGAACACTAACAAAAAACAAAGTGCACAAATACCTAGTAAATATTTGAATAAATAGACAGCAATCAGTTCGTTGTCATAAGTATTGATTGAAAATCGCGCATGACTGTACTCTACAATTGATTAAAATAATATTTATTATTACTGCACGAACATGCACAATTATAAGTATTTGTTTACATGATTAATACCTATTCATAGTCCAATCGCCTCTACTAATGCACTATCCTAATAACCCGGCTAGAAACAGAATTACGTAATCAGTTTTTGTCAAAGTTTTTATGACAATAATATAGGCGAACAAGTTCCTATGTAAGTATCATGACAGGTATTATATTCAGAACGAAATACTTGGTTAAATAACATGAAATAAATTGAATAACTAACACTATTAATTTAAAAATCTAATCGAAGCCATTCATTCATTAATAAATCACCGAAGAGCTACAAAAACATGATACCTTGACACAATTAATAATTTGGTAAACAAGAGAATTTACCCATTTGGGTTACGAAAAGTTCATCACATAACTGGTACCTAAATGGTTGGGTAGGTAATTGATATGCCAAAGTTTAATACCTAATATAATTTGATATTATACTTTTACTTATGAATGTGGCGGAATTTACATAATTTGAGGAAGCCGCTTCGGTAAAAAGTATGTGTACGTGAAACAAAAAACAACATCAACAAAAAATAACTAAATGATTTAAATTCCTTGTTATTTTTTCGTACTATATAGGTACTATACAAATGTTGTGCGAAGCATAAAGAGGTGATTTTACCGAAGCAGGAAGTGTTCGCGAGACCTTGCGAAGTTCAACGGTGCCGTCTGCGATGACAGCGACCTACCTACACGTTTTAATTCACTTCCGTCACCAAGTGAAAACTAACCTCTGTCCTCTGATCCCTAGGTGTTACAATGTTCGCAAACATTTGTGAGCTCCCACAACTGCATTATGCAAGTGACTCGGGCTTGAGAGCCTGTTACTTACACAACAGCTACTAGTAACTTTCAGTTGCATGAAATCAATCGATTTGCTTATGTCTAAATCCAACTGTATATTGGTCTTAGTGAATTTTAGTGGCGTTTGGTGGAATCTTCAAAATCCGAGACCTATTTATTAATCCTTTGAATCGCGGTTAAATTAAATAACAATGAAAACAATTGTTATCATAGGACGCGCGTCTCACGACCAACGGGTAAATTATTTTATTACTTCAAAAAGTTAGTACAAATAAAAAAAGATCATGTTTCATGAATCATGACGCAAAATCAGCTGTTCTCCGAAATTTAGCACGATGGATGTACAATTATGACACGGATTATGTAAACGCGCGGCAGTGGTCCGACACTGACCTACCGACGACGGCTGGCCGCGCCACTTTCCTTTCATTATTGACACACAATCTATAAATGGACAACCACTATCGCTGAGCTTAGCTACGTGATTTCTGCTCTAAATATCGTAATAATTATTAAAGGAATAAAAATGGATGTGTTAAATAAATGTATGATTTTAGATGTACTAAATTGTATTTAAAGATGTAGTTAAATAAATGTATGATTTTAGTACATCCGAATGATTCATCAATTCTTGAATTTTTGTATAGAATATGACTTAATACTCAATGTAATTTATTAAGTCTCATATTTTTCTTAACAAATACATAGTTCATTTAAAGTAAAATTTTTAATTATTTTTGTTAGATTAATTGTAACCTTTGAAACACTTGATAATTTTATTTTAATGGTATTTGTTCCATTAATCCCGCCAAACCCACTAACGGGTTTAGAAAAGCGAAAAATGGGATGTTTGTTTCTACATAGATAAATAAGGTTATTTTTATTTTATTTTATACAATCAGATACCGCATCCAAATAGCAACAGCGATGATTTTCATAGGTACTTCGTTGTTTTCGCAACATGCTTGTCTGTGGGTGGTAGATGGCTCCTCGACTGTTGCAAAATATAACACGGCAATTATATGAGACGTGACGTAGAATGCAACCAGTTCGATATATACATCTACGTATGGACTCATTATAATGCATTAATCGCATGTAGGTAGGTACTTACCCTTTGTCGTGATAATTGTAGGCATGATTCACAACTAAGATACCTATATTGCAGCACAGGCAATTAATTCACTGTTATCTACACGATAATGAAAGGAAAACTGTGTTAGTTCTAATATAATTACTAGCAAACGTGTTAAATTACTCTAGCAACTGCAATTTTGCATCTGTAGTTTATCAAGTTGCCCCCAGTAGGTATCTTAATATATAAAATGATAAACTGATTGTTGATATATCAGCCCACAGCCCAAACCGCTGGACCTAGAGATTTGAAATTTTGCACAAAGATACCTTATACAGTGGAGGCATCCACTAAGGAAGGATTTTCGGAAATTCCACCCCTAAGAGGGTAAAATAGGGGATGACAGTTTGTATGCAAGTCCGTCAGTTTTGAAGTTAGGATCTTCAAATTTTGTGTTTAGGCTGACGATTGAAAATTAATGTGTAGTTATCTCAGCATTTGTGATAATTCCACCACCGAAGGGAGGAAAAGGGGGATGAAGTTGGGTATGCAAGTCCTTCAATTTCAAAGTAAACTTCAATAAATGTATTATTATACGGTGTAGGCATCCACTAAGGAAGGATTTTTGGAAATTCCACCCTTAAGGGGGTAAAATAGGGGATGAAAGTTTGTATGCAAGTTCGTCAGTTTTGAAGTTATGATCTTCAAATTTTGTGTTTAGGCTGGCGATTGAAAATTAATGTATAGTTATCTCAGCGTTTGTGATAATTCCACCATCGAAGGGAGGAAAAGGAGGATGAAGTTGTATATGCAAGTCCTTCAATTTCAAAGTAAACTTCACTAAATGTATTATTATACGGTGTAGGCATCCACTAAGGAAGGATTTTTGGAAATTCCACCCTTAAGGGGGTAAAATAGGGGATGAAAGTTTGTATGCAAGTTCGTCAGTTTTGAAGTTATGATCTTCAAATTTTGTGTTTAGGCTGGCGATTGAAAATTAATGTATAGTTATCTCAGCGTTTGTGATAATTCCACCATCGAAGGGAGGAAAAGGAGGATGAAGTTGTATATGCAAGTCCTTCAATTTCAAAGTAAACTTCACTAAATGTATTATTATACGGTGTAGGCATCCACTAAGGAAGGATTTTTGAAAATTCCACCCCCAACAGGGTAAACTAAGGGATGAAAGTTTGTATGCAAGTCCGTCAGTTTTGAAGTTAGGATCTTCAAATTCTGTGTTTAGGCTGACGATTGAAAATTAATATATAGTTATCTCAGCGTTTGTAATAATTCCACCACCGAAGGGAGGAAAAGGGGGATGAAGTTGTGTATGCAAGTCCTTCAATTTCAAAGTAAACTTCACTAAATGTATTATTATACGGTGTAGGCATCCACTAAGGAAGGATTTTTGGAAATTCCACCCTTAAGGGGGTAAAATAGGGGATGAAAGTTTGTATGCAAGTTCGTCAGTTTACAAGTTATGATCTTCAAATTTTGTGTTTAGACTGGCGATTGAAAATTAATGTATAGTTATCTCAGCGTTTGTGATAATTCCACCATCGAAGGGAGGAAAAGGAGGATGAAGTTGTATATGCAAGTCCTTCAATTTCAAAGTAAACTTCACTAAATGTATTATTATACGATGTAGGCATCCACTAAGGAAGGATTTTTGGAAATTCCACCCTTAAGGGGGTAAAATAGGGGATGAAAGTTTGTATGCAAGTTCGTCAGTTTTGAAGTTATGATCTTCAAATTTTGTGTTTAGGCTGGCGATTGAAAATTAATGTATAGTTATCTCAGCGTTTGTGATAATTCCACCATCGAAGGGAGGAAAAGGAGGATGAAGTTGTATATGCAAGTCCTTCAATTTCAAAGTAAACTTCACTAAATGTATTATTATACGGTGTAGGCATCCACTAAGGAAGGATTTTTGGAAACTCCACCCCTAACAGGGTGAATAAGGGATGAAAGTTTGTATGCAAGTCCGTCAGTTTTGAAGTTAGGATCTTCAAATTTTGTGTTTAGGCTGACGATTGAAAATTAATGTATAGTTATCTCAGCGTTTGTGATAATTCCACCATCGAACGGAGGAAAAGGAGGATGAAGTTGTATATGCAAGTCCTTCAATTTCAAAGTAAACTTCACTAAATGTATTATTATACGGTGTAGGCATCCACTAAGGAAGGATTTTTGAAAATTCCACCCCCAACAGGGTAAACTAAGGGATGAAAGTTTGTATGCAAGTCCGTCAGTTTTGAAGTTAGGATCTTCAAATTCTGTGTTTAGGCTGACGATTGAAAATTAATATATAGTTATCTCAGCGTTTGTAATAATTCCACCACCGAAGGGAGGAAAAGGGGGATGAAGTTGTGTATGCAAGTCCTTCAATTTCAAAGTAAACTTCACTAAATGTATTATTATACGGTGTAGGCATCCACTAAGGAAGGATTTTTGGAAACTCCACCCCTAATAGGGTGAATAAGGGATGAAAGTTTGTATGCAAGTCCGTCAGTTTTGAAGTTAGGATCTTCAAATTTTGTGTTTAGGCTGACGATTGAAAATTAATGTATAGTTATCTCAGCGTTTGTGATAATTCCACCATCGAAGGGAGGAAAAGGGGGATGAAGTTGTGTATGCAAGTCCTTCAATTTCAAAGTAAACTTCACTAAATGTATTATTATACGGTGTAGGCATCCACTAAGGAAGGATTTTTGGAAATTCCACCCCTAAGAGGGTAAAATAGGGGATGACAGTTTGTATGCAATTCCGTCAGTTTTGAAGTTAGGATCTTCAAATTTTGTGTTTAGGCTGACGATTGAAAATTAATGTATAGTTATCTCAGCGTTTGTGATTATTCCACCACCGAAGGGAGGAAAAAGCTGATGAAGTTGTGTATGCAAGTCCTTCGATTTCAAAGTTAACTTCACTAAATTTAATATTATACAGTGTAGGTATTCAGTAAGGAAGGATTTTGGAAATTCCACTCCTAGGGGGGTAAAATGTAAAAGGGGATGAAAGTTTGTATGAAAGTTCGTCAGTTTTGAAGTTAGGATCTTCAAATTTTGTATTTAGGCTAACGATTGAAAATTAATTTATACATGTTTCAGCTTTTTTGACAATTCCACCCCCGACAGGGTGAAAAGGTATGGGATGTATGTAAGTCATTCAGTTTCAAAGTAAACGTCATTTAATATATTATTACACAGTGTAGGCAACCACTAAGGATTTTTGGATATTCCATCCTTAAGGGGGTAAAATAGGGGATGCAAGTTTATATGAAAGTCCATCAGTTTCGAAGTTAGGACCTTAAAATTTTGTGTTTAGGTTGACGATTGAAAATCAATTTATATGTGCCTCAACGTTTTTGATAATTCCGATCCCGAAAGGGTAAAAAGGGGGATGAATTTGTTTATGGAAGTACACTAAATTTATTATTTAAGCTTATGGTTATAAACTAACGCAACGAATATCGGTATTGTTGGAATTTGAACCCTTAAGGAGTGAAAAGGGGGATTAAATTTAGTATATGAAGTTCTTTATTTTGAGTGAAAATTTCCAAATTTATTATTTCGGCTTATGGTATTGGCGTATTGAAATGACTCGCCTAAACAACATCAGGAAAAAGAGAGGAATCGGTATTAAAACATAGATCCGGTTAATACGAGCATTGATATTCCTCATTTTCATGTATGGAGTGGAATCGTGGACTATACTGGCCCGAGAAAGAAAAAGGATTGATATTGATGCATTCGAGATGTGGTGCTGGAGACGGATGTTGGAAATACCTTGGACCGCTAAACGCAATAATGCATCAATCCTATCGCAGCTCCAAATTAAAACACGATTGTCCACCATATACCACCAACGTATTTTTTCGTATTTCGGCCATATGGTGCGCAAAGGCGATGAAAGTTTGGAAATCTGATGACAAGATGGTCCGATCAAGTAAAAGACTCATCGTCCTCCAAGTTTTACAGAAACCAGAAGACAGAAACCAGTGGAGGCAGATCATTCGCTCTAGAAGCAAACCCGATGTTGACCACGATCCTCAGACATGAGGGAAAGAGGGATAAGGCCTCAAAAATTGTGCTGTGGAACTAGACTACAAGTAACAGCTCTCCGCTGCAATGTTATTGAGGCCAAAATATTTACTGGTTCTGCCAGAGGAGAAACAGTCTTCTTGCCGCGTCTACCATTGATCCCAAATCACCTTCCGTTTGAATTTAAAAGATAACAGTTCCTAATTAAGGTTTGTAGTCACAGGGAAAAACTCTGAAATTTACTAGAGTTGATTTGCGGCAGGACTGTTTCAGTTTTATGTGGCATCCTCGCATATGAGCTCTTAATCTACCTGAACTTTTGTCAATATCACACGTAGTGGCGAACAATAGCCATGAACAAAGCTCTATATTGTTACAATGATTCATATCTAGAAAAAAGAAATAATCTACGCGGACGAAGTCGCGGGCTATAAAGCTAGTTATTATATATAAGTAAAATGAATTCGTCGCAGCTGGCCACATTGGCTTGAACAAAAATTCTCGCCCACTGAAACGTACCTAGTTAATTTCAATATTCAAATCGGACATTGCAATGACTAAACAAATAGCGAAGTAAAGTCAGTGGAACGCGGACACATAATTTTATTTTATACCTTATTTTACAATACAATATATCGGGTCAGGAGACGCTGACGCATCCTACATGATCGCGAGGTCGTACGATACAAACCCAATTGCGCAGTAAACAGTTTAAAATTCAAAATAAGTACATACTATTCAGTGACTTTTAATTCCTGTAAATTAACTACCTAATTTAAGGCTATGGAAATCGACAGTGACACGATAGGTAACTGTTTAAGTTAAAACATGGTTAAAACTAATGAACTACTTACCTAATTTTACCGTTCGCGTTGCATACTTCAAATGTTTTGGTTGCCTAATAGCGTTTACCATAAGTTAAACTTGACGTTATTATTAAGCATTGCATAATGAATAGAACTGGAAATTATTATTATAGTTATTAAAATGTGATGTGAGAAACAAGGCATTGTCTACAATTTAAATTCCTAATTTGCATTCACCGCGACTCAATGTAAATGTAGGTATGATATGAATGTCAAAATGTCGTATTTATTTATCACACTAACATTTTAAATGCGATTTTAACTCTGGCTGTCTATTTGTTATCTCGTTGTCGATAACTTTTCACGACTAAAACTCTGAACCGATCACGATGAAAGCCTATGATATGGAGAGTCATAGCAATTAGGGTACTTATTATACCGGGTCTAATAAAGGATGAGTAAAAAAATATATCCATTAATCTGGCAAAAAATTATCACAGGGTAAAGGAATATAAAGTACTAGCTTCTGCTCGCGGCTTCGCCTGCGTGGCTACATGAATCAAATGACATATTTATGTACAACAATAAAACAAAACAAAACAACTTCATCCCGCTTCGAGGGTGTAATTTTCAATCTTTAGCCTAAACACAAAATTTGAAGATCCTAACTTCGAAACTGACGGACTTTCATACAAACTCTCATCCCCTATTTTACCCCCTTAGGGGGTGGAATTTCGAAAAACCCTTTCTTAGTGGATACCTACTCTTCACAAAGAATATACCCTCTTAATTTCATGTCTCTAGGACCAGTGGTTTAGGCTGTGCGTTGATATATCAGTCAGTCAGTCAGTCAGGACTTTGAATTTTAAATATATAGATAATAATTATATTTATGTTGCCATAAAAGTGAAAGAGTTCGAAAGTTCACTTCCTGCAATGCGAGCGCATAAGATATCACGGCACGCGCGCGCGCGGATTATAATCGCAGTGTAATACCTAACTCTGCGTTTGTGCAACACGCTTATGCAAACTGCAATCGTGCGAATCATGCGCAACGTGTGACGATTAGGGCTGCCGTTTCATACATTTAACAGAACTTACAGTAACGAAGAAAATCAATCAATTATTTTGATCTATTAATTTTCTTTTAAAATTCCATAATAGGTAAAGACATGTGCTAATAGGACTAGTGTTCATTCTTACTTGTTTGCAAAAAGTTAGATACAATCAATACCAACACTTTTTTATAGAAATAAAAGGATGACAGCCCTGTTTAAAAGTTAACGCTCTTTAGTGGACGGTAAGACTTTTAAAACATTCTCTATATTGAAGTTAGTTGCCGCTCTTGCTGATTCAATTAGTTACGCCCAGCAGAAACGATCGGGTTTCAAATTTCAATAGAAGTTTCCCTTCCGACCGTGAAATGACAAAATATCTCGGTAGCTTGTGTTCAATGTAAATAGGTTTAGAGTATCGAACAAGTAGCGGATATCGGTGGTGTTTGTGAAACGACGCCACTGCTGGGATTACCGGCAGTCGACGCCGCTGCGGCGGGCGCAGCGCTGGCCCGCGACAATCTTCTCCACTCTACCGTATCATTCCAAGAAAGGAAAGTAAAAATGGTATAGCTTAGAAAACTCCACCAGTCAGAAGCCTCGCAGAGCGGCTCAAGTTGCACTAGTGCCCGCTCCGCTCGTGATGTAATCGCAGCTTTACATCAACTTGCTCTTTTTGTTTGTTTACACGGCATCGAGCACAATCGCCTCGGTGTTCTCCATTCGGATTGAGAACAGCATCTCATTACTATGTTTAGGTGCACGCTTCAGTAAAGCTAACTTGTTGTGTAACTTTTAGTTTCAGACGCTACGTGGTTAGACTACTGGGTCCAACAATGGGACATAAGCACAGAATATTCAATAGTACTACGTACAGAAAACCCACTACGAAAACGACATTTAAATAAAAAGCGACTCTTGGAAAGACGTAATAAGGCACAATCCAGCTCGCGCAGCGCTGCGCGCCTAAAATTATATTCACCTACAACTTCCCTCTCTTTCTATCGTATAACTCTATCCTGTATGACGCGGCACGTCTTACGGTAGGGTTGTCTAATGACGTATTATGAATCTTCAATATTTCCTTATCGGTTATGTATGTACCTATTACTATTCTCCTTTCGTGAATAATGACATTTTAAATATCCTAGCTAACTAGTATTAGAGCAGAAAGTTATTTTTAAATGTTTGCATATTTTTATCTAAGTTTTAGGCCTATACTGATACTTTGTATACTGAATGTGTATTCTGTCTACGAAACTAAATACCTACAACTATTTTGGGGAAGGGTTTTAGTAACATACATGCATATAAAATCTGGAATAACTGACGACGGGACAAGAAACGGCACGACTACCTAGTCCAGGGCCGTCAGCCGAAATTCACAACGTTTGTTATTAATAATCTTCAAGTTTGTTATATAAAAAATAATAAAGTTAAAGAATTATTTAAAAAAGGATATACTGAGTAAGTAATGACAATTAGAATTGTTAAATTTTTCTGAATATTATTCTACTGATTTTTGAAATAGTGGTTTGTTAAATCTTAGTTATTCTAAAAAGGTAGAAGTAAAATCTACACTAATGTATATTCATTAGTGTTTAATAATACTAGTATTATAAAAACGTAACATTGGTTTGTTTGTATATTTGAAGAGGGAACACTCTCTATTCTGGAACTATTAACAGTTTCTAAAAAAAACATCAAAATCGGTTCATAAACGACGAAGTTATCCGCGAACACACATAAAAAAAAAATATTTTCGTACCACTTGCTCAAAAAAGTAACATTCTATGCCACAAAAAGCGAACATAACAATAGTCATTTTTAATCTGTTAAAAACAGGGAAAGAAAATTGTACTAAATTTCATTCATTCTCTAGGGGGAGAATGTGATTTAAATTTGGAATACTTACCGAAATTTATACTGAACTACATCTGTGTTGAAAAGTAGAATATTTTCCTCGGTGATAAAGCTGTCTTAGTCTTAGGTGAACTTAAATCCCTCGCTACACTCAGGACTCGTCTTAAATCCCTCGCTTCGCTCGTGATTTAAGTTTTTAACACCCTCGCTACGCTCGGGAGTAAACCTCGAGTCCTTCGTTACGCTCGCGATTTAAATCGTCACCCGCGACAGAAGACACTGCTTTATCCCCTTGGTAATAATCTACTATTACGGTCGAATTGAGAAACCTCCTCCTTTTTTTGAAGTCGGTTAAAAATAAGTCACATGAGTTGAGGTCTCAGTGGCCCGTTTAGACAAGAGGGTGTCTCTTCTGGTCTCGTCTCTTTTTGACACACTGGTATGCTATCAAAACCTATTAGATCTTGCCGACCTTAATAAAGTCAAAAAGGACATTAGGACAATACAATGAAACAACAACAAAAAATCTAGTACTATGAAAACAACGATACCAATACAAAATAGTTTTAAAATAAGAACAATAAACACTTTATATAAGTACGTAGGTATTTATACCCACACGCGTCTTTCGCTGCGGGCGCGTTGCAACCGACTAGCGTTAGTCCGGTAGACTGTTGGCGCGAAATCGTACCTAAACATGGGAGTGAGACAGGCCTGACATAAGTAACAAATTAAGTATGATCGATGTTAACCTAACCACATGCTTTATGGTATTTGAACAGCCATAAATGAAAGTCAAGTAACAGACAGCCAAATAATTTTAAATATAACGGTTAAATGTATTGCTATATTTATTCGAGAGCTATAAAAACATTACAGGAGGTACATACACAAATTTTTATCTAACACATGCGCCTAATAATTATATTTGTTTTTATTTATTTATGTAAACGGATTAGACACAAACAACATCAGTGACCACAAACGAGTTAGTGACCCCCATATGTGAACCAGAACATCAAAATGTTTTGGTATTGCGTAAGTTGATGTGTTATTTACGAGCAATTATGTAAAGCGGTGGATCGCGTCGAGCACAAGTAGGTAGCTGAGTAGGCGAGAGGTGGCCGGTGCCGCGGTAAGCCGGTAATGGTAAAAGTGTTACGCGGTGTGCTCGATTCTGCGCGCGCTCCGTGACGCAACAGCTCAGCGAATGTGTGCCAAAAGTGCAGTCGAACCTTCAATATTGGTACTGAGATCAACGCTTCCATAGAACTTAACCTACTTACGGAATCCTGATCAAATAAATCTGTGCGCTTGTTCTTTGCTGCCACTTGAACGGCATTTATATATTTAATTGGCACAAAATCAAAATCAGATTGTAAACATGCACGCTATGCTTCTATATAATGTATAACATAATCATAATGTTATTTGTCGGAAATGAATCGGGTGAGATAGGTTAGTTAGAGAAACATTTAAGAAAACCACGTTGTTTTTTCACAACAACACTAATAATGTTTCGAGCGGTTATCAGCCGACGAGATAAGATAGAGTAGGTACTGTGTACCCCTTTGTTTATGCACTACACTCATACTCATAAGACCTTAGATAATGCATTATCTACAAAGTTAGTGCATACCTACTTATGGTAACTTAGGTACTTACACGATGCGTCTATTCTTTGTCAGACATGAGTGCTTCTTTTTGACTAAAGTATTTTGAAATCTCATAAATATTAAGCAAGAAATAAATTCATATTGATTAATATGGCAACTAATTCATAAATTTAATCTTTAGGCAACAGCTTTAATCATCTTTAGAAGGTTCATGCACATTCAAGGTAAGGTCAGCTAAACAATTTTGAGACAGAGTATAAATCCATGGTCAGAAAAACAGTCATTTTACATTACACTGTATAAGGATTTTTTTTATGAAAAGGAAGGTTGACAATATACTTATAGGTAAACTCGTAACACAGGTTCTTTAATACTTTGGTTCGCGGTTATAAAAATAACAACGACTACAATTTTTATAATAGGACGCGCGTCCCTCGAGATGTCCAGCGGGTCCAAGTCAAAAATAAGCACATGTGAGATGAGTGGAAAGCACAATATTAATCATACAATAATATAAACACCTAATGCTTAATTTCCCGGCTTTGTTTTCATTATAGTAAAATCGGTCATGCGAAATTATATCATTTTAGATAATAGCAACGTATTCTACACATATTATATTCATTATGAATTTATGACATTATGGCCAATTTTCGCACATGTATGTTTATCTAAATCCTAGAGTAGTAAGTAGGTATACATACTAATATTGTATCGCTGAAAATTATCTATTGATACCGATACACTATTAATATCTGAAAACATTATTTGAAACAATACAACCTTTCTGGTTTCTTGTATGTACCTAACAAACACATCTTGCGTTTAAACTAACTCATGGTGTTTTTTTTTTTGCTAATACATTGAGTAAATATTTGACAAAGGCGCGTTCAGTAATAGGTACATAGATCGCGATGGCCGTGGGCGGAGACACGACAATGCCGTTTGGCCGGCAATGAACCCTCGCATTTGCTCTGCCGAAACAATTAGCGACGCGTCGCGAATCTAACGAGACTATTTACACAGCAATCGTCTTGATGACACTGACATGTACTTACACATTAAGTACCTACGGCAGATTCCGTATTTATAGTACCTATATTATTAGTATTATGAACCCAACCAATGACACGGCAATGAGGAAAAACAATAGATGTGACCGAGCAATGCTCTAGTTACTAATTAATTACACAAAGCGCGTGAAACATTAATTGTGTAAATGGATTTCTTTTGTACCAAAAGTCCAATTGAAGCGGGTGGTTAAGTTCAACGCAGGGAAGTATTATATGACTCAACAAAACTATGATAGATAATAGCCGAACACTCTTAGTTCTCTTGGTCCATGGCGAGAGATGGAGATTTATCAGAAAGATCACGTAATTGAACCTTAAGGCCCTGTCCAACCATATCCGCTCGAGCAGGACTCAGCGGGGCCCCCCACCAACCAACGAATCGAAAATTTTTGTAGTTTTTTGGATTTGTGTTAAAGTAAAGGAATATAAAAATAAAATAAAATCGCGGTGCGATAGATCATACTATAATGACTATTATCGTATATTTTTATTCTGAAAATACTGTTTATTATAGCCATGATATGCGATAAAAGCAAAAAAAGAGAGTACATTGGCGATTTTTTTCAATCTAGCTAAATTATTTAAATCGTGTTTTGGAGCTCGCTGGACCTTAGGAAATATTTTCAACTGTCATATATATTTTTCCAAACTAAAAATATGTAATTTTCTTTACATAAAACCAAAACCGAATCAAATAACGCATTTTTGCTAATCTATGTACCCACAGCGCCTTAAGTGGATAATCCCCGAATTAGCATATTTACGATAAGTGGACACCGTGGTAACTCGGGGATGGTAATGTACGTATTGCTCGATGCTTAGAACTGGCTCTTAAACTGTCCAACTCACCGATAGCGCATTTGGACATATTTTCAACGTGAGGGTAGTAGATAATCAGCAAAATGAATCCTAAATTCATCAGCGATTTATCTCTCGTGTCTCTTAATTTGTCATTGAGGAGAGTCGACATGTTGATGGTATTTTGATTTGATTAAATATCTACCTTAAAGGTAACATTTGTTTCGAGTTATTAAAATGGTTTTTACTACCAAATCAATAACATAGCTGCGGTTCCCTCTCATAACGTACCTACCTACCAACTTCATCTTCGATTTAGCCACCGTGTAGGCGGCAAGGCGATTGTCGCAACCCAAACGTCATGTCGGGGCCGTAGTCTAAAACCTCCATTATGGCGTTAAATTAGTAGGTATCCAATGTTTATACGTATATGAGTAGAGCATCGAAGCATAATGGCATCTCCACATTGAGCAACCGTGCGTTCAAGGCGAGCCACATATTAAAAATCTAAACAGTATTGCGTGTTTGGAAAGCTGCACCTTGAGGACGAGTGTTGGTCGATCATGTATCGGAGGGGCGTGTGGTGAGCCGATCGGCCAGCACGTCCTCACTTCGAGGCCGTTGTGCTTCGAGGGAACAAAGGGTTGACTCACGTCCGGGCTCCAGTCGTCGGAGAAAGGAGCTGGGCTAAAAATAGTACAGCGGCGGTTACGAGTGGGGCCGTTGGACCTGGCCTACGCAGCCCGTCTTGCCCTGCCTCGAGCTGCCCAGTCAAATCGACGCGCCAAATGCCAACACTCCGCTAAATTAATGCTGCACTGAAACTACCTAGACACGCTTGACACGATCTCTTAGCATTAGTCAATATTCACGTTTATTCGCTAGAAGTGGCAATCTGTAATTTAAACAGCTCAATTGTCTTCCATGGAAGCATTTTACACATGCGTCTGGTGTTGTCTAGCAATCTATTACACAATTCATTTAACGAAATAGTAATTACTTATTTTATACAAATACAAATTACCCACATGGAGGTATATAATGTGTCGACTCGATCATCTGTAAATGTAGGGCAGGGACAAGTTATCAAATTGATCAAAGCCTAAATAAAACATACAGCTCCAATCAATGATATTATACTAGAGATATGCTACCCTCATACTAAGCGGCGTTCAGTTATTGTTGAATTAGGTGAATGCGATAGATAATACGGAACGTATGGTACAGAAAGAGATAGCTATATGTAGCCGCTAAGCAAAATTACGACAATTGTCTGAATTTGTCTGCAACAATTTTCGTGCGTTAATGCGATATCTACCTCTTTTTATTATAATATCATTGGCTCCAATAAGTAGATAGGTACCTAGCCCTAGTAGCCTAGCAGGTAATGTCAAGCAACGTTTGGTACCTAGGTAGTACAGTAGGCAGTGCGGTAAGCAAAATAACCGAGACCCACGCGGCATCACATTTCGCCAATGGAGCATGAGACTAAACACTTATACTTGTTATAATGTACAAACGAACGCTGTGTTGGCACTAGCGAGCTCCCACGACCGAGTCTTATTGTTTGCGCTGCACTCGAAGGTTTCTGCAACGTCTAGGTGTTGGGAAACCGACGAGACGGGGAGGTGTCGACTTTGAGGCTGGAACCGGCTGTTTGAGACACCTTTAGAGTTTAGATTGCGAAAAATATGGAAAGCTAGTATTTACATGAATACAATTATGCCAAAATTGACAAGTTCTACCACAGAATAAATAATAGATCAAGAAGTTCTACGTGACGTAAACACTTAGATGAATGCGTGAATACTCAGAAGGTAACCTTGAGAAGGTTACCTACCTTTGTGAAGTGCTCAAGTAAACTAGGTACTCGGACGATCTATGCGTTACTTACCCATAGATCGTAGCTACAACACCATACATCCAATACGACTTAATTCGTTCCGTATAATAAATTAATGTGGTCAACGTTTTATGATGGCCCATGAGTACCAGGATTGGTGGATGTCTAATGATGAAATCAGACAATAACTAAGTATTTCGGTTATATTGCAGCGCCATACAAATACAATCGGCGGCGTTTATCAGCACACGTGGAGAGTTAATCGCGTCGCGTGACGACCTCCACAATAGTTAACGTGTGCGGTGTTTTCGGTTGCAATCCAAAACATTTTGCTTTTACGGGTTTATGTACTATAGAATACTCGATTTAGGTTATTAGAATATTACAAATACCTAAGTATGTACTTCGTCGAATTGAGAACCTCATTATTTATTGAAGTCCATTAAAAAGACATAATGTGAAGAAATTAGTTATTATACCTACGTACAGTTAAAAAAGTTGAGCTCGTGAAATAAGAAGACTCTCATCGGGCGTCACAGTTTTCCTTGAAACTTCAATTGATCTAGCGCTGTGTCGACAGCCAATTTAAGCTAACTAACACTCACATGAATGAATGAATTGTTCCCTAGTTATTATTATAAGCGATTAAAATAATAGGTACCTACTGTAAAACTTCAGTAACATACCTATTCATTGCGTACTTTTAAATAATACATTTGTTAATATTCACAAGTGTAATAATGTGTTAGGTCAGCAATACTCGCGAGTTGCGTGCAAGCGTGGCGCGGGCTCACGCTCCGCCGCCCCACGTGATTACACGCCTTACTGACCAACTAACAACTAGCGAAATACCTAACTAACCACTACAAAACCACTTGCATGATGGCCGAAAAACTTGTTGCAAATCGCTATTGCAAGAAAATATCAGAATTCAGTGAACAGTTCAAAAGAAATGAGAAGTTAGCAAGATATTTATGACCATAAAAATATATAGGAATTGTATTGACGTAGAACAAATGTTTGGGATTGAAATCCGTGGCGGATTTTGTTTTTGCTTCTAGATAGGTGTTAGTGAAATATGAACCCCCACACAAACTTTCCATAGAATAGGTTAGAAGGAAATTCAGAAGGGCATAAGAAGAGAATAGGAATTAGCGAATCGAGGAAATAAAGCGAGCCTACTGTAAAAGCACAACAGACAATTACCTATCTGGGTTTTCAAGCTGTCTTAGCATGGTCAGAGCTGGCTTTAGAAAGATACTATGAAGATGTTTAAAGGTTTAACTCTGCTACTTAACTCTAGTTAACTCCGCCAATCCTGGAAAAAGTGAGAAGTAGTGCAAAAGATCTAGCAATGGAACGAATAGCACATGAACAACGTCGCAACAACAAATACACACTGATGATTAGTATTTTAACCTTCACAATCATTGTTAAATCGAATGGTTTTTAGACGGGGGGAAGAGTGATCCTACAAACTATTATCTGAGATTCACCAAAAATGGATTTGGGACAAAGATGGAGATACGGGACAAAAGGCTCTTTATCTGGATCCAAAAGTGGTACAAAAAAATATGGCGAGCGGTTGTATTTGTAAATAGATGGCAGGTAGACGGTTGTAGGTGTATTCACGTGTTCAACGGTTTAAAAAGAGTTTTTTTTTGGAGTCGCAACTACAGAAAAATAAAAAAAATCCACACGATGCACCTTTCAAAATTCCCACTGCAATTCAATATGGTAGGTTGATTTTATTATTACGTGGGCACGACACAGTAGGATACGTTAACAGAAATCGCGAATTAATATCTAAGTAGGTATGTAGGGATATTTTGGGGTACTCTAGTAAGTCACACAAACCATAAAAAATATTAGGATGTCAATAGGTGCATATATTTACCTACAACACGCACTTAAATACTTAAAATCTTAACTTCCTAGCTAAAAGCTTCAGCTAAAAGGTAGGTTTTATACATATTACGAATACCTATCTATCTCTGTTTGCTTTTTACGAATCAATTACTAATGGTAGGAAGCTTGAACCCAGACCAACCAGGAGACCAGGACAAAGCAATTTAGTAGGTAGTGGTAGGTACTTTATAAATAGTGGGACAGTGGAAGTCAAGCAGTTGTTTTATTTTAATACAATTCATTTGTTATTTAAATTTATTATCATGGAAGTTGGCCGTTATAATTGTATTGTCAACTTGACCCAAGAGCCCACAACCTTCACAATATATTTAACATTAAAACATTTAATCGAAATAGATGTATAAAAGAAATATTTTGTAGATTCAGCAATCCCAATTGTTTAACCTATTTACTTCATTCGTACATAGAACCCGATACAAAACAGAATAACCCTGAGCAACAAGTGTCTTTTACGCAAAGTAAAAAGACCACAAAAACTTGAGCAGGTAGCGTTGTATGAAGAAACAAACAATTTATAACTATATGGTGTAGTCTATAGAACCGGTTATTCTTCACCACAACAAAATAAATTTAAAAATAGCTGGTATACGAATTTGATCTTTATTACGATTTGTTTAGCATCACTTCTCTGAACTAGCAGGCGACTATATTATGAACCACTTCACTAAAAGGGATGTCTATACTATGTATAGTAAAAGCAGGGGTGTACCCCTGCGGAGATTGGAAAAGGACCATTTATTTTATTTTGTACATTCATCGCTCACAAGGTAGTATAGTAAGACCCTAAAATAAAACAAAATACGAATATTGATGAGTTGAAGATAAAATGAATAGATATAGTTAGTACCTACCTAACTTGAGTATCTACCTCATTTGATGTTATTTTAAATGTCAATATAATAATAATAATATATGTATTTAATAAGTAGAAATAACTTTATTTTTATCTATTAAACAGTGTCCCAAGTTCTTCTGACCTGTGGTCGTTTCTTTAAGGGAATTTATTCTCGTTAAAAACTAAATATTAAACTGAATATCTAATAGTGAGTAATTAATTACATAACTACCGGTCTTATTGGTAAGTTAATCGAACGTTTAACCTTATACTTAGTTACTTTTACTTTTCCAAGGAAACTGCACACAGCCTACGTTAGATTCTTGGTCTTAATGTAGTAGGTACTACTAGTACTCAATAGGGGTATTTTCTAAGAAACTTATGAGAGTGGGGAAAAAGGCGAAATACTATACTAATACAATAGATTAATAAGTTAATTAGGTAGGTTTTTGTTTTTGATTGTGAATAGGCGTGTATTTGATCACAAGCTCACCGCTACGCTAATAGTTTCGTCATTTCCTTACGTCTGTCTGTTATATGAAATTTGGGTTTCCATAGAAATCATAAAATAACCCATTGTTTTCTACTGAACCCAAAAAAATATTCTTTTATATTTTTTTTTGTATAGGCGACGTGGCTCTCTTTCTTTTTAACCCTTAATTGGTCGCGCGGGTTGTCGTAAACCCCAACGCATGTTTCCAGGGTCATAACTTTTTTATACTGAATTTAGCGTGCTTGACTGCTTGTCTTCTAGGAAGCTTCTTAAACACGTATATTGACAATTCAGCTACGAGCGAAAGTATTTTATTTTATTTTATGATTACTCTCATTCTTTAGACCAGGGCTTCCCAAACTTACTTTAACTGTGACGCCCTTGGAAATGCTATATTTTTGCGGCACCCTGGCCTTCTTGCCATACATTTACCTACTAGTTGTAGTAGCCTAATAACAATTTCTCAGAAAAACTTACTAGCATCAGAATGTTTGAAAAACAAAAAGCACTGGCCGCCCTCTCCGACCGCATCATAATACCCTTGGCGCTCACTCAACTTGGTCGCATCCACACAGACAGCCAGCCTATTTACATCGCCTCACGACGCCCCTGGGATAATACCGCGGCGCCCCAGGGCGTCGCGACGCACAGTTTGGGAAGCCCTGCTTTAATCTATTTGTATGACGGGGGTGTTATATCCCACGCGACCATTTATACCTGAACTTCAAGACACTTCTGTTATATAAAATCAGTTATATATACATGCATATAATGGTATCGATTTGGAGAATAAGCCCTCTGTTGTCTTGCAACTTTACGTGGCAACATGATGCGGGCGCACACTGCACGCAATGCAACCAAGACGCAAGTCACACCAACTGGTTTTACTTATTTTCCGTATCGTGTAATTATGGAGGCAAGAACATTGACTTAAGCTGTAAAGGCAGCAACGTGTAAGGTAGGTATGAACAGAATTGTAACGTAAGGTAGGTACCTAAACGTACCTGTCAGTCTAAGAGATGAAATCATAATAATAAAGAAAAAACCTATCAATTTTACCATTCGAGCCTATTTAATCACAGACGTACATCAAAATAGATAACGCAAGTCCCTCCATACTAGTGTCGCCAGGTCCCGTGTGTCAAATTTCGGAACGTAAGGATAAAATAATCGGGATTTTGGGTTTCAAATCGGGACAGCTAAATTTTTTTTCATAATCATTAATTTTAATTTTTTTAATGATATTCTGATTTTGGTGAGAAAATTTGAAAACAAAAAAATTTTTATGAAGTAGGGTCATTGCGCTGGTTTTCGTCCAATTATCGGAGTTGCCAGCTTTGTGATGCGAAATGAATATCTTGAAGTACCCTTAATTAAATGTATTATATTTTTTGTGTGTGCTTAATTAGTCTTCTTTAGGTTAATGTTAAGAGAAAATAAATCATTTTCTCATCTGTTTTTATAAAAAAAAAAATTATCAAAAGTAGGGTTTTTGCTAGTTTTCGTCCAAAAAAATTGGTTTTCGTCCTAGTGTGAGCTAGATTTCGACCACTATGTAGAAAAAGGAGTGCAGGTGAATTATTAAGTTAAAAAGCAATTATAATATACTTTTATTTAATCAACAACATAATATGTCTACTATTTAATAGCCTTATTGTCATTTTTTGTCTTTTTATTTCTTTTATTAGCTATAATTAAACAAATTAAGAAAATAAATCAAACATGCGTATTACAATGACAACCTACGGTATCTACGGTGGCCAACTAACAATCAACGCCCAAAATAAAGCCATCATTGGTAATTTTTTTACATATACCAATATATATTTACATCTTGCTAGACATCTTGCGTCAACCACAAAAAAATCTCATAGTAATACTGCAGGGTCTGATGATGGAGCAGGAGGGTAGGCACTGGAACTTTATAACGGAGCAACGTACCCTAGCCGTGTTTGGGGTTGTAGTAATTGTCGTAAGATGAACTTTGACCATATATGGTTTTCAGGGTTTGATAATGAAGTAGGAGGGTAAGCACAGCAACTCAATAGTGGAGCAACGTATCGTAGCCGTATTTGAAGTCATTAAAATTGTCGTTAGATGAACATTAATCATGCATGGTTTTCAGGGTCTGATGATGGAGTAGGAGTATAGGCACTGGGACTCTATAGCGTAGCAACGTATTCTAGCCGTGTTTGGGGATGTTGGACTTGTCTTGAGATGAACTTAGACCATATATGATTTTCAGGTACTGATGACAGAGTAGGAGGGTAGGCACTGGAGCCCAATCTTATCTTATCTTATGGAGGGGCCGAGAAATAGCTCGGACACTTCGACCCATTGGGATCTATTGTGGTCCCCTAGATACCTTACTCCTCCCCAGTCTCGTTGAAAACTGTTTTCATGTGTTTTACAACGAGGCTAGGAGATATAGTCTTCTGGTTTTGGATATCCGATCCCTAGGAGACTCATTCGCTTACCAGCCAGTGCATCGCATGTGCACAGAAGGTGCTCCATGCGTTCCGTATGTTCCCCGCACAACCTGCACATGGGTGTCGCGGTTAGACCCATCTTCATGAGCATGTCGTTGGTTCCAAAGTGCCCAGTAAAGGCCCCAAGCAGGTAGCGGATTTGCCCCTTGCTCATATTCCAAATGCATTCCCGGGCTTTGAAATTAGAGCCTAGGAATTTCTTGGAGTGTTGTAGACCGGTATTAGACAGCCAATGTGTTCGTTGTCTTTGATCTGCAAACTCCCTAAATGTGGCCTTTACGAGACACGTCGATATGTCTACATATGGTTCTGGACCCACAAAGTCATTTGCTAAGCCCTCTCTTGCCAATTCATCTGCCACTTCGTTACCATGGATTCCTTTGAGCCCAGGGACCCACATTAGTCTTACCCTATTATGCTTCCCAAGCCTGTTTAGGGTTTGGACAGCATCCAGAATAAGTCTGGAGTCCACTTTGTAGGATGCCATGGCTTTGATTGCAGCCTGACTGTCACTGAGAACATAGATGGATTTACCTTTGGTTCCTCTATCTATATTCTCCTAAGCACAGGTTATTATGGCGTATGTTTCTGCTTGGAATACAGTTGCCATCTTCCCTAAGCTTTTGCTACATTTGTAACCTTTTTCGTATATTCCGTTCCTGTACCTGATTCCATTTTGGTTCCATCAGTGTAACAAACCAGACTTTCTGGTTCTGGTGGATCGAGTCCCTTCGTCCAGTCCTCTATTGTAGGGATTTGGACCTTGAAAGACCTTTCAAACACAAATGTAGTTTGCATTTTATCGGATATGTTGGAGCCCAATAGTGGAGCAACGCATCCTAGCCGTGTTTGGGGTTGTTGGAATTGTCGTGAGATGAACTTTGACCATATATAGTTTTCAGGTTCTGACGATGACCCGTAAGGTTGACACTGGAAATCCAAAATGGAAAAACGTATCCAAGCCGCGGTTACATTCTATGAAACACAGTTAGCACTTAGTTAGCGATGTATATATAGGTACATATATCGAGGACCGTAGATTTAGGAATCCCATAATCTCTACAGACTTGTCTAACTGACGCCTTATTTTCCCAAATTGCAGTTAGAGCCTTTATTAAGGAATCTTCCGTGTACGCGGCGGTTTTCTTTCTAGTTTTAAAGTAAGTTTTTAAAATGACAAGGCTACTTTTTATCCTGGGAACGCGAACCGCAGGGGAACAGCTAGTATACAAATAATATGTATATGGACGAAAAGTAATGCAAAAGAATAATTTTTTTTTAATTTTCGTCCACCCGAGTTCTCGTTCATGGACGAAAACTAACACCACATTAAACGCTTTTTTTAGTTTTCGTCCACGTCCTATAAATATTTTTTATTCCCGCAACACTGACAAAGGAGTGGACGGAAACTAAAATGTCTAAACTCATTGCAATAAAGATCATTATTGGGAGATAATTCATTATTTTATAGGTCCGTTGAAGTAAAATAACCATTACAAATATTCACATAGCTATTTGGGTTTCCGTCCACGTGGACGAAAACCAAATATTTTGCTAAATTGGTATGCTAGTATTAGTCCACTAAATTTTACTAAGATTTCCATTAAAAAACTAAAATAAACACTTAAATTTGTGTTAAATATGGTGTTAAATAGACATACTTGCCAAAAACATTACGTAAACTAGCTAAAACAGTTATTAAACTTACCATGAACTTTTCCTACCGGTATAATTTTTTGTTAGGCGCGTTGACTTCTGCAAGGCGGGGATGCGAAGCGGTCTCTGACGTTAATATTTTTGAAGTCACTACTCGTCAAATCACATTTTCATGTTGATAGAACTGTTACCTAGACATTATGGATCGCAAAAAGTCCAAACTTGCGCGGGAAGGTTCGTTTGTATTCTAATTTTACGCATGTGTTTGTAGTACCTCAGTCATATGGACGAAAAGTGGTACTGGACGGCAAACCAGCGCAATGACCCTATTTTAGTTTTTCCTGTCAAAATTATCGAATATAGTAAAGACTCATGAGGTTGGTGAAAAATCGGGACATTTGGCGTCCCGATCAAGGGTTAATCGGGACGTGTCACCAGACCCCTGAAAATCGGGACGTCCCGCGCAAATCGGGACACCTGGCAACACTACTCCATACGTATGAAAACCAAGCGTATCACTTTTTTGTACCTACCATAACACACAAGATTGATTTAGGTAAGTTAGGTTGGCATTCTATTTTAACGTGAAAATGAAGCTATCCTATTTGTCAGCTAAATACATCCCTCGCTACACATCTCTGGTGGACTGCAGCCTTCTGCGAGTTCCCTGTCCGCACAAATCAGTTTCAAAAGAAGAACATTGTGCTCCCTTCATTTAGATTTATATCTATGCTATTAACAGTAAAAAAACTACGAAGGTTACATTGTAGGTACACGAACAATAATAAATTCAGATAGGTATAGGTATAGGTATAGCAATGGCTGGATTATTTATTTGGATAGTTTTTGTCTGATCACATTAAAATAGGGTACCTACCTAAGCTACTGGAACTACTACGACAAAAACCTGGCCGCTTCCCCCGGGCGGAAAAAAGGGGTACCGAGGGTACCGGTAAGGAAAATGTAGCCGTGAGTACCATACTGCTTAAAATATAACGTATTGTTTTTCGATAGTTTATAATCTAACGCTGTCAAACCGTCATCCTATTGTGAACCGTCCATGATTGGTGGTCAGTCTCGGTAATTCGTTCTGTATTCATAGAGTTAGAAAACAAACATAGGAGTTTACTAGAAGAAATGCACATTTATTTTGTCAGTTTCCGACCATCTTCGGCCTATTTGCGATCATCATCATTTAAACGCCATTGAAAAAAGAACCTTATGTATATGACATTTAGGTCGAAAATATCAAAACATGCATTTTACCACCAAAACCGTTAAATCTCAAAACTTTAGTATTTCTTCCACAAGAAACTGGTCGTGAATTGCAGTGATTTAATACTAAAGTTTTGAGATTTAACAGGCATAATTAATTTTAATTTTTATAATCAACTCAGACGATAATAATATGGACGAGAAATAGTTAGTTCTCGAACTTATTTATTTTATTTATCGAAATGTGTATTTCAATATTACCAATATTTTTTGGTCGCAATCTAACGTGAAAATAAACCATATCGTAAAGAATACAAATCGCAAAGAACGGCGTGACGTACCATGCAGTATAGGTACCTATAAGAAAATTTAAAAATAAAATAGTCCTGAAACAGTTGTTTCCCGACCACGTGGTCGAGAAACGAAAAAGCTTTAATTTAGTAGGTCAGTTTGCCGAACACCCATTGTTTAATAAAAACACAATTTTCATTTAAATAATAGGTAGGTATTAGAGAGAATTAGGTGCATGTATTATTTGACATCCTATGCCTAATTTTTATGCAGAAATCTTTTATAGGTAGGTATTTAAGTTTTAAAAAGTGCTTGCTCGCTATTTTTTTATTAACTTTCTGGAACCAACATCGACAATGCGTTACGGCTGTCGTTCCAAGGCTCGCCAGAGAGACATTTCAAATCAGAGGCCATAGGGCATAGGTGTAGCGAGGGGAAGGGAGAAGACTGATAATGAATTCAGAAATAAAATGTAACTTTAACGCTCTTCAGTTTGACCATTTATAAAAGTTATCATTAAAATGGTCGTGGGCAAACTGACATATTCACCCTACAAACTCAAAATCAGATAGGTAGGTAGGTACCTACTTACCTACCGGTAAGTGAACCGTCCCTGATTGGTGGTCAGTCTCGGTAATTCGTTCTGTATTCATAGAGTTAGAAAACAAACATAGGAGTTTACTAGAAGAAATGCACATTTATTTTGTCAGTTTCCGACCATCTTCGGCCTATTAGCAGATTGAATTTGCAATATCGAGTGGACCTTATTTACCAGCTGAAATATACAATAGCTATGTAATCAGGTCCCTACCTAGGTAATAACTAGTGTTGCCAGGTGTCCCGATTTGCGCGGGACGTCCCGATTTTCAGGGGTCTGGTGACACGTCCCGATTTACCCTTGATCGGGACGCCTAATGTCCCGATTTTTCACTAACCTTCTTAGGCTGTACTATATTGGACAATTTTGACAGGAAAAATGAAGATATCTGATTCTGTAAGCTGTACTACATTAAAATATTTTATATTACTCTTGACCGTTTTTTTTTTCTAGCCATTGTAGGTAGCTGTCCCGATTTGATAACCGAAATCCCGATAATTTTAACCTTCCGTTCTGAAATTTGACACACTGGACCTGGCAACACTAAATAACCGAGGATATTTTGGCTAAAATACTGACTTATTGATATGAATCCTTCGATTACATACAAACAAAGAGCTGTCTTTCGTAGTTGAACAGTAAGCATTTTCACTATGTTAGGTCAGTGTTTTTCAATCTTATTGATTTCGCGACCACCTTACAGGTTGAAAAATTCTGGCGACCCCCTTGTCAGACAAAGAATTTATGAATTAAAAGACTACGATAATGATTTTCTTTATTTTGATACCTTTACTGATTAGTCTGCAAGAAGCCGCGAGAGGTTTGCAACTAAGTAAGAGGTAAGTTGGACGCCCGCTTGCGCAAAGTCTACCTTGCCTTTTTCCTTCTGCCGGCAACCCCCCGACTAAGGTTTCGCGACCCACAGATTGAAAAACACTGTGTTAGGTTATGTAGAGTACCGAGTTGAGTAAACCCATTTCGATAATTTCCCAAAGTGACAACAAAATCATAATTAATCCGTCGTTGCCCTCGTGATGACAATAAAATTATCAATGAATATTGTCAATGAATGATTTTGAGTTTTAAGTAGCTAAGTAGATATGTAAAAAGAGTAAATAATGTGTCTTTTCATTTAATCATTCAGAAATTTTCCAAATAAAAATTACATACCTTCAAGAACAGATCACCAAAATCGTACAGCGCAGACTGATGCATTATGGCAGTAGACATCATGTAAAACCAACTCGACACTCAATCCAGGTTTCGTTGCGTTAATTGTTGATTCAAAAATCTGCAAACTGATCCACTGAAGCACGAATTGTAAAGGTCGTCGAACTCACTGTAATTTTTTTAGGTTAGATGTTTGAATGTCCACGGTATTTTTAACGAGAATTTTATGAAAACCTATGTAAATACAGTTCTTGTAATAATGTAGTAAAATCGTTGTGCTTTTGTTTTTTCGTTCGGTGACCACAGATTGTGTCTGAACTAGATGGCCGAGGGCGGCGATTTTTTTTACTGCGCCCTCCACGATTGTACCAAGTAAGTATTTTTGAACACAATTTCGCAATCGTTGCGAAAATGTACAAAACAGTCCTTTGTTTCGAAATGTCTCCTTCACTTTTATTTTTTGCGTCTATACGGAAATTCACAACTTGGTCAAATCTGCGCGAACTGCTTCGAAGTAAATTTTACAATAAGAACTTTTTTCTTTTTATCGACTAAATACTCCAAAACTTTTAAAGTCTGGCAGTATAAATCGTAAGATTAAAAAAATAAATCGCAAAGTCAACGTCCGCGCAAGACGCACCACACGTTCATACCGTATCACGCTTGCTCGCGCACTGAACTTGTTGATTCGCTCGCTTCGCTTGCCGAGACTCGCCCGCCGCACCGCGCGCCTCCGCTAGCCGGCCGGCAGGCGGTAGCGGGCGGGTGAATTTTGTTTTCAAATCAACAGTGCGGGTACGGACGATGTGATCATGTTTTGGAGCGAGATTCGTTTTCCATTCGGGTGCATTCGGCAAAATTCGGCTATATGTTTTGTTATTTCTTATTTTTCAATCGCTAGATAACCCTCAGATCTCCTTAATATGTGCCTCAGATAGGTAGGTAGGTAGGTATACCATTCATATACTAACTATAACTCTGTGATCTATAACTATTAAAACTTCTTATTTCAAATTACCAGTCCAATATCGTTTACCAAACTGAAGTATTCCCGTTAGAGCACATTTTTAGAGCACCATGCTTAGAACCTATGGTACCTACTTTGGGTACCTATTTGATATTTCCCTTTAGAGCACCGATCAATATTTTATCAGGGAGCTCAAACGATATTTTTTTTTTCCTTAGAGCACCTACGTTGCTGTAGCTTCTGCCCCCGTAAAAAGGAAGCTAAAGCAATATTGCTAATGGAATTCTTTTTTCGAATTTACGGCAGATCTTATGGAATTCATCAATTCCGAATCTTTTATTGAATTGAATTGTATATAATGAGTGACTAGTAGGTATACCAAAAAATATTGAAATTACGTACGATCTGCCGAGAATTCGAAAAAATTTATTGCATTAGCAATATTGCTTTAGCTTCCTTTTTGGCCCCCCTGGTGTTGAGGAGGGGTATTAATAAAATCATATCGATAAAAATCCTTGAATGACCTTCGTAAAATAAACCCTAGAACCTTGGATGCTTTTTGCAAAATGCAGTCAATATGTTTATCAAACAAGTGTTTAGCCTGAATCGTTAATCTCATGTACTCTTGCTAGGTTCTGATTGTTGAGCCTAAGTTAACTATTTGCTCAGTTTTTCAAAGCATTGGTGATTAAAAAATCGGTGCTCAAATAGAAATACTTCAGAAAAATTCACTGCGCGGATGTATTTCGCTCTTGGAATCTATTTTTTTTTTCTGAGATAAAAAGTATCAGTTATTTAGGTTTTTTTTTATGTTGAATGGGCTTGCGTTTGACCTTCGACTGACCCCATGAGGAGTTATGACGAGGCCGGGGGATGTAGCACGCTTACCCAGAAAAAGCCTATTCACTCTGGCCTTGAATACATCTAGTTCATAGGTGTCGGGAAACACAGACCCTGGAAGAGAGTTCCACTCCTTTGCTGTTCGTATAAGAAATGATGAAGCGAATTAGAACGTTTTCTCTTCTTGATATTTTTTTTATATTATTACAGTCAAAAAATTTAAAACACTTAAAACTCATAAAGGTAAATAGGGTTGTAATTTATGGTTGTAATAATACCGTATTTTTACAGTAATAAGTTACTAGATTATCTGTACACTGATCTCATTCTTGCACCACTCATGTCAGCCTTGTAGGTCTTTGCTGTGAACTCTCGATATCATCACTCGCATCTGGTCGATGGTTTCCCACACTAGTTATTAGTTAGTACTTACGGAAGGCCTGGTCCCATCAATATGGAAGTCTGCGTTCGTAACACCAGTTTTTAAGAAAGGTGATAAATCCAGAGTGGATAACTAATAACTATAGACCCATATAGAAGATTTTTCTCTTCGTAAAAATAGAGTGTTGAATAGCAGTGTTAGTGAAGATCAGCATGGTTTCCTTAAAGGTCGCTCCACCATATCTAACCTCGCACTTGCCAAGGATTTTATAACTCCTGGCATGGAGCAACGTACGCATGTCGATATTATATACATATACTGAATGGTCAATGCGGTCGAAACACTTGGTATAGACCAAGTGTTTCGACCGCATTGACCATTCAATACCACTACAGAAATTGGCCGGTGCTGGGATACACGGTGATCTTCTCAGATGGTTCTCCTCATACATTGACAATCTTAGGGAAGCAGTAGGCCTAAGTAGATTTACATCAACTTGGACTCCCATTCCAACTGGTGTACCCCAGGGTTCATTATTGGAACCATTGTTATTTATAATATTTGTAATGGACATAAAACACTGTTTTCTAAATTCTAAGATAGTTTTGTTCGTTGTTGATATGGTGGTTTACAATGCAAGGGATGTTGATGACCTACAGGCTGACTTGTATAGATTTCAAGCATATTGCTTACATAAGAAACTTGATCTCAATGTATCTAAGTGCTTTTACATGTCGTTTACACGTTGCCTGTCACCAAATAGTTAACTTAGGCTCAACAATCAGAACCTAGCAAGAGTACATGAGATTAACGATTTAGGCTAATCTCTTGTTTGATAAACATATTGACTGCATTTTGAAAAAAACATCAAAGGTTCTAGGGTTTATTTTACGAAGGTCATTTCATTACCGTAGCTTAAACACAATTAAAATCTTATACTGTGCCTATGTTCGAAAGTGACTTCGAACATAGGCACAGAATACGCATCTCAGATTTGGAACCCTCAGTATCAATTATATAATTCACGCATTGAGCGTATCCAAGGAAGATTCCTCATGTACCTTGATTTTGAGACTCACCAGCATTCAACGGATTACCACGATAGAAGTAAAAAGTTTCACTTTCTACTCCTTGAAACCAAAAGAAATGTAAACGAAATCTGCTGTTACCAAGCATAGATTGCTCAAGCTAGGGCTGACTGTCCTGAATTATTATCAGAAATCAACCTTAGAACTTCGATTACGACAGCGAGGCATTCGGAAGTTCCCTTTGGCAAAGACCAAGTATAGAAGCCAACACGTTTGTTTTGCGCGCCTGCAACTCTTTTAACGAATTGCCTGCTGATATAGACTTGTTTTGTTCAAGCACTACATCAATTAAAAACTCATATGTCGTACAATCTTTGGTAATACTCAGTGTTCGCAACCGTACGATAATTATCGTACATGTACGATAATTTCATAACTACGTACGATGTACGATGGTACACGGCTATCGTACGCAGATTGTACGATAATTCCCATTCTGATGAAAAATTTGATGATTACACAGATAGCCAATAGCCTAATCACAATTACAGTTGTTTTTTTAGTGTCAGCACCATGTATTGGCTCATTTGTTTCTTAGGAACATATTAGGAACACATGCTGTTGCTTCATGACGCAATCTTGCTACTATCTTCCAATCAGCGATCGATATCGTCGTTCGATGTGGTGAAGTGTTGGCAGTTATTCTATTCGAATCTATCTTTTCGAATTTGTATATAAAATATTAAGTTTCATTAATATTTGTGTATTCTGTTCTCGCAAATATAGAATCTATTCAGTTAAACTTTTAAAAAATATGCTTGTTTTCATGTGTCTCTATCCTTTAACATTATTTCTTCTTTATAAATTCGAGATGTTGGCGTGAACTATTTTTTTTTCCATTTAAAAAACAAGTTTACAAGATTTAAAATATATTATTGTCACGTTTCATATGATTTTTTAAAGTATTTTTGCCATTTTCCTGATGGATACGATAATTTTGATCCATATTCGAGCATATACGATAATTTTACGGCCCTGGTACGATAGCTGCCTGGCTTCAGGTTGTGAACACTGGTAATACTACAACTGATGAAGACTGCTAGCGTTTGAATGTGTTATTTTCCCTTCGATATTGTATTGTAATGTTTTCATGAAAACAGATGTGTTAGAACTCACCTTATTCAGGATAAAAACTTGGTATCCTGAATAAGGTGAGACGGTACTTCACAAATGAACAGCTTCTAAATCTATACAAAGCTCAAGTTCAACCTTGCATGGAGTACTGTTCTCATCGGTGGGATGACGATTATATGGATAAGTTCGTTTTCGTCGGCAGGTTTGGCGAGAGGCTGACTAGCCTTCCCTCTGGAAGTCGCGCGTTTGGTCTCTTGCCAAAGCTGCTGAAGGAAACTTTTGCCAGTCGTCCTTGCCACCACTCCGTAAGCCGGACGGAAACTTGGCCCATAGTGTAAAGGAGAAAGCTGGTCTTCTGGGCTCTCTCTTTGCCTCGAACTCGACTTTGGATGACGGGGGTGCCACACCGCCTACCATCCCGCAGTGTGACACCTCCATACCGGAGATAAGCATTACCCAACGGGAAGTCCGGCGAGAATTGCTTTCTCTTGACGTCCATAAGTCGAGCAGGCCAGACGGCATACCGGCAGTGGTGCTGAAGCGGTGTGCTCCTGAATTGTGTCCTTTACTAACGCGTCTTTTCGCGCTTTCCTTCACTAAAATGAAAGTCCCGTCTTCGTGGAAGACTGCCCACGTGCACCCAGTGCCCAAAAAGGGCGATAGATCGGACCCGACGAATTACAGGCCTATCGCCATCACGTCCCTTCTCTCCAAAGTCATGGAGCGAGTGATCAACACGCAACTCCTGAGATACCTAGAGGATCACGATTTGTTGAGCGACCGACAATATGGCTTCCGCCACAGTCGCTCGGCTGGTGACCTTCTAGTGTATCTCACACAGCGTTGGTCTCTCGCCATCGAGAGTCAAGGTGAGGCATTGGCAGTGAGCCTAGATGTGGCGAAGGCGTTCGATCGGGTCTGGCACCGGGGTCTCCTAGCGAAGCTACCAGCATACGGGCTTCCCGAGGGACTATGCAAATGGGTCGCCAGCTTGCTGTCCAGCAGATGCATAAGAGCCGTCGTAGACGGTAGCTGCTCTGATAGCATGGACA
Source organism: Polyploca ridens (assembly GCA_951394255.1). Lineage (NCBI taxonomy): Eukaryota > Metazoa > Arthropoda > Insecta > Lepidoptera > Drepanidae > Polyploca > Polyploca ridens. The sequence continues at coordinate 8,251,000 of OX596257.1, forward strand.
TAAATGCCGGCGTCCCGCAAGGTTCTGTGCTGTCCCCAACATTGTTCTTACTGCATATCACTGATATGCTGTCTATTGACAGCATTCATTGTTATGCAGACGACAGTACAGGGGACGCTCATTACACGGGCCGTGCTAATATCCCTCGTTCCGAGGTGGAGGAAAGCCGCGAACGGCTGTTGTCCGAAATCGAGAGTACACTAACTAGTGTCTCCGATTGGGGTCGACTAAACCTAGTCCATTTCAACCCCACTAAGACACAAGCCTGCGCGTTCACCGCTAAGAAAACCCCATGGTCTGTGGCTCCACAATTCCAGAACACGTCCTTGAACATCTAATAACAGCATTGGGATCCTTGGCGTCGACATTTCTAGCGACGTTTTGTTCCGTAGTCACTTAGAAGACAAGGTTAAGCTGGCTTCCAAAAAGCTCGGAGTGCTCAACAAAGCGAAGCAGTACTTCACATCGAGGCAAAGGCTGCAACTTTATAAGTCGCAAGTCCGGCCTCATATGGAGTACTGCTGTCATCTGTGGGCGGGAGCACCTGGATACCAGCTTGCGCCTTTAAACTCGGTTCAGCGACGTGCTGCTAGAATTGTTGACGATCCCGAGCTCACAAACGGTCTAGAGCCCCTCAGTCTGAGGAGAGACTTTGCCTCCTTATGTGTGTTCTACCGCTTGTACAACGGACAGTGTTCTGTAGAATTGTTTAAGATGATGCCCACGGCCACCTTCTACCATCGCAACTCTCGCCATCGACAGGGAGTCCATCCTCACATATTGAAACCAGAATTGTTTCGAACTGTGCGGTCTCAAAGGAGCTTCCTTCCGCGGACGCTCAGATTATGGAATGAGCTCCCTGCCGTGGTTTTCCCAATGGAGTACAGCATGGGGTTCTTCAAAAAGGGTCTGAAGAGATTTCTGGTGTTGCAAGCGTCCATAGGCTGCGGTAGCCGCTTACCATCAGGCGGGCCGTATGCTTGTTTGCTACCTAAGTAGTATAAATAAAATAAAAATGACTCAGCCAAATACCTATCAACTTGCAACTTGGACTCGTTAGATAGACGCGCTCGAAGTTGACGATAGCGACCTAACGAGCAAGAAACTGCAAAACCTAATTATTGTTAAACTTCTAATTATTGTTTGTATAAAAATATTAATTATACTACAGATGGAGATTTGTAATTGGCATAGGATAATCTATTATGTTTACTCTTATCGTATAAAAATTAATATATTAGGTACCTAATACATACAGTTTGTTGGTTCATAAACAAGTAGGCATACTAACCTGTGAATGAATCGATCATAAAACGGAACTAGAAAAACAAGCGAGAAATATTAGGTTTTCGGTGAGGAAGTACCTATATACCTATTACTTACTAAAAACGAGTGGTCGGAATAGTGTTACAAAAAGTTGCGATTTAGAGCTGGTTCTACCAATCGAGATGTCCCGCCGCCCGCGCCGCGCCCGCCTTCAGGCAGATGTTATATTCGTAAGCGGAGCGACAAGAGGTTCATTTTCTTCAATAATGCTTGTTATGGATGAATGTAAAAATCTGTCTATTTCCATACTACAAAGAATAACTTATTTTAACTTGGATATTCTTAATGGACATATTGAACAGAAAAATACTGCAGCTACAAATTGATTCGCTGGCTGAGATGCTAGCGTATTAAATCCGTGTACAGTAGTAGTACCCAACTGATATGGCGCGTCGTGAATCTTCGTTCGCACAGAAAAGAAAGTATGGCCCCGAAGATTAAAACTTACAATCAACCTTAAATCACTACTATAAGGTTCATAATACACTGCAGCTGTTAGTTCCGTCACACTCGCAAGTCACACCCCTCCGCACGGCGCGCGCTAACATGGCGGCAGCTGCCGACCAATAGCGGTTTCCCGCGCTTTGAAAATGTATCTTCTACGCAAGTACATCAAGCAGGTAAGCCATATCAGTTGGGTACAACTGTAACATCTTGAATTCCTTATTATTCTTATTGTGAAATTTGCTATGCATTCAGTATATTTACCTATTTCAATTTCACTAGTTTTTTATGATATGGTTTCCAAGGACTTTCGAGATAGAGCATGTGTATCTGACTACAGACACAGACTGATAGATAATAAGTGACGATACTACCAAATGCCGCTCGCTGTTATCACTGTAGCACGAAGCTACTGGTTGCCGCGTCCGCGTCCCCGAACAACTTTTTATAATGGCATTCGTTGGTTGCAAACCCGTTTGACGGTTTTAGTGTTATGCGCTATGTTGCACAGCACAGGCACACACCGAGCTTACGGGAATCAGAATGGACCCTTAGTCGTTACAATGTTGATCAACACGTTTTATACTTCATGCTTTATTTTCCTGTCGAATATTTCGATAATTACACATTTTTCATTATTAAATGTTAATTTAATCAACAGATAATGAAGTAAAGTTTTTAAATAAGGTGATACCGGTTTTATTTAGATAAAAGCATTAAAGAAAAATATATTGTTATAAACTCAAATCAACCAATTTTTAACGAATCCCTCTTATTGGCTTAACTCGTGGTTAAACTAACATTTTATTTCATCGAGTTTTATAATGATTAGCTAGAAAAGATTAACACATTTGAAGTAAATAAGTACAGAAGGAAACCGTAGGTTACCTAATTAATGTAATTGCCGATACGGTAGGAACATATCGCCGGAAATAGTCGGCGACAAAATAACAAGTTATTTGAAGTTAGTTAACAAGCTTTGTTTTAATCAGCCGCTTTACGTGACCCATAGCGCTAACTTCCCGTTAAAATGTAATCTCTTTACTTAATTAAAACATATTTTTATTTAATGTTGCCCCACGTGCATAAATACCATGGCAACTTTTAATTATGGCGGTAGAACATTATTTATGTGTTTCTATTAACAAGTAGGTATACCTACATACTTACCGATCCCAGAATATGAAAATATGCAGTAAATAAAAATATTATATTTCTTTTACTTTGCAATATTAACAAAGTCTTATGTTATAGTACAAGTACAACTAACTATATTCTCTCATGGGAAATATTTTGAAAGGTGAGCTGAAATGTGAACTCGACAGTGTTTGTTTTTAGGAATCCGCAATTAAATCTGTGAAACCTTTGTGTTATTTATTATTATATTATATAAATATTGTCTATTTATATAATAAAATAATAATATATCACATTTATAAATTAATTTAATTCCCTGAAGAGCATAAAACATATGAAATAGTCTTATAGTATCGAAACATAAAATTTCGCAGTTGGGAAAACACTCTGCTATAGCTTCATTTATTTCATTCAAATTATACGTGGACTTTCGTCCCGTAGGAAATCCCAGGAGCCTGATTCTCGCGTCTGCGACATCATTATTTCCTGAAAAAACATGGCAGATATTTAGAAATTATATAATCAACCTGCGACATTATAATTTACATTATAATCTTTGTATTTTTTTTGTGCATCCATTGATACCGATTTTTTAATATCACTCAATATGGTACAGCCCTTAGAGCAATTTTTCGGTTTTTTATTTTTTATCCCAAAAATCTGAATTTTCCGAATACCGCTTTATTCGCTTGAGGTAGCGATATACATTTTGACAGTTATCTAATGCAAAATTTATATCGAAAATGCGAGAATCGGGGGCCTGATGTGCGGAACCTTATGCAATTAATAATGTGTAAGCTTGACCAGTTTGTATAATGGGTCAGTGTCAAGTGACGGTCACGTAATGCTTACTCCTAAACTTATGGCGCTTGGAAATACAATACATTGTGTGCAAACATCGTTTGTAGCTGATAGGTGCACGGTGCTTGAGCTTACAGATATGCACACACAATTAGTGAATCAGTATTCGCTTGCTCATTTAAATTTATAACCTTGAAAAAAATGCATAATTTAAACGCGACACATTCCTATTCAATATTCTAGTCATTGGTTTTCGACAGTTAACTTATATTTTCATAGAATTGGTTATTATTACTGATAAATAGCCATTTCCATGTTGAAATTCACCAACAGATTTACCTATGAATATTTATTTACAGGCTTTACCCCGAGATTTTACCCGCTTACTTAACCGAGGAATCTAATTCCGGGATTAAAGAATCCTGTGTCTGTATGTCATTCAAGGTATGGAATCTGTCCATTATCGTAAGCCATAATCCTAAACCGTTTAATGCTCTATCACGTGCGCAACTCTTCTTTACTATAAATTTGCACACAGATTTAGATTGGCTGACTCATCAGAAACGTGCATCCTAAAACCAAAATTCAAAAATTCAAAATCATTTATTCAAATAGATCTTCGCAGGCACTTAGGCAGTCTGATTCTAAAACTCTAATACCGGTTCAGAAGGTTGCATTTGCTGAGAAGAGCCGGCAATAGCCAACCCAACCCTAGCTCCCCTCAAAGGTACCGCTTTATTTCATCGCGTATTCATCGATCATGACACATCCTCGGGGAGTCGAACGACGATACCATGCTAGCTCAATTAACTAATCGAACAAGCTCGGGCTAACACCACCGACACTTCAATAAACTGACGCCCATATCGTCCTTACTTCATCGGCCTCAAGACATAATAGTGGCCTGAGCCACCCCTAACCAATTCCTAAATAGCCGTAATTCGTGAAATCCAGGTCCTCAGCAACGCCCTGAGCAGAGGTTCGTACCACGACTGCCTGAGGTCTGTTAAGGCGCTGTCAGCTCCTAAAATTAAAAGAGTTTTGTCCCCTTCACCTCCTCACGCTACACACGCCGCTTGCCGCCCCGCGCCGTCCGCGTCGCAGGTCGCGTGCGTAGTTCTTAGACTAGACTCGCGCATTACGGCATGCGACATGACGGTACAACAATCACCACCTATATTGTACTGTAATTATTTTGTAAATATTGTATGCATATATTGAGTTTAATTATACATTATTTTAATAGTAATTTCTAGAAGAGAAAATTTATAATATTAGTAAGTAGGTACCTACTTCGTAAAAATATTTTGCGCATTAAAATACCTACTCAAAACTAATAATTGAAAACTGTTTTACAAAAATCTTAAACCGACTTCATAGTACACTAAAAAGTAATCAAATCCTGACTTGATGACAAATTTTCCAAATCGGTTAATAAATGAGTTATGAGGTAACAAACATAAAAAAAAACATGCAACAAAATTGAGAACCTCCTCCATTTTTTAAGTCGGTTAAAAACAATAGGCTACACATACATTTTATTTCTTGTAACATTTCTCTAAATATTTTGACACAAGTATTAAAAATGAAAGGAGACTGTTCAAATCTGTATGGGTGGTGGTCTATGAACCAATACCGATACTGATGTGGTATTTTTGTGGGGATACCTGAACTACACCTTAACAACCTTTGTGCAAAGGGGAATCAAAATCTGTCCCGGCAGTTTTGAAATATATATAGGGTGGACATTTTAGACGGAACAGTAAAGGTAAAACCACGCGAATATGGTTTTAGGTGACTGTCCCTTATTTTTTGAGTTATTGCAATTGGCATTTACAGAAAAAAAACAGTCAGTGAGAAAACGGCGATTATTGTACAATATGTAGGGTCAAAAGGCTACTATGTAATTAGTGTCAGTAGTGCTAAAAACATTTCTTAACAAAATGTATGGGAAGCGTTTCATGGAAAGTTACATGGATGTCTATGTCCTAAAACGTCAAATTACTCATTGCATAAAAAGATGTTTGACATCTTCAATAGCCATGAAATATTACTCATGAAATTTAGGTACGCATTCTGTGGTGCTATATAGCTATATTGATTTATTATGTACTATAATATACTACAAGTATTCACTTTACTGACATGATCAGCATAAAAAATGTACAGGAGATTCTGTAATATTTTTGCGGGTATAATATTTTTTTCAACACTCGCTCGTAAAAGACATTTATTGCAAAATACTAGTCTGTTTTTTCCTCGCAAGTGTGTTGAAAAACGTCGTATGACGCTTGTGTGTATTGATTTATTACACCCTCAGCTCACTTAATACTGCATCGAGTGTTAATAACCAACCTTGCACACATGTATCATAATGTACTATTACTGAATTTCAGAAATTATGCAGAAGTTTAGTAGTTTATATTGAGTGTAATTAAAACGATTTCGTTTTCAAATACGGGAAAAATATAAAGAGAAAAATAAAACGTATTTCAATAATAAAAAAAAATATAGAACAACAGCAACAATACTTTACCATACGTAAGGTAACCTGTATACTATATCTGTGTAGGTCAAAACTCTGAAAAATTTAACTGTCGACAAACAAGCCTAGGAATTATATTATTTTTGAATAACTATAATCCACTGAATTTTCTTCTTCTTCCAATTTTATTTTCATCCAGTGAATTTTTTGAATCCCCTGAATTTTCAGCAACGCGTGAGTGATACCCCTGGAGTTGCAAGTGTCCATAGGCTACGGTAACCACTTACCATCAGGCGGGCCGTATGCTTGTTTACCACCTTAGTGATATAAAAAAAAACTGTAGTGACATAGTAGAATTTCAACAAAATAAATTATTAGTCAGAAATACTCGTTAAAATGTATTTCAAATTAAGTGTTGATACTTTATTTTGTAAAATTTCTACTATGTCACTACAGTATGCAAGATTAATTTTCGTTTTTTTGTTCGATTTCTGAAATTTCTAGTGCCCTTTCCAAACTTGGCCCCATAGAGCCTTTTAATCCTTGTCGAAGACAGGATCAATTAAGTAGGGAATGCAAACCGGTTTCACCGAAAATCGAAAAACCGGTTATTCGGTACGGTATTGAACAACAAAAAAACCGGTTTTACATAACACCAAAACCGGTTTTTCGGTTATTTTCGGTTTTTATATCAATGTTTGGAAATACTAAAAAAGGAAGATTTGCAGCCGTTTTGTAAACTAAGTGCAAAGCAGTGAGTATTTTGTGATGAACTGAAGTGTGTTGATGTGTAGTGTGTTGAGCTGGTAAGAAAATAACTTATAATGATTATTGTTTTTATGATATAAAATATGTTAAACTTTGTTTTACAATACTTATGCAGCAAACTAGCGTACGGCCCGCCTGATGATAACCAGTTACCGTAGCTTATGGACGCTTGCACTGGCAACATAACGGTTATCTCTCGCACGTTGCCAACTCTCAACCTTTTTGAAGCGGGGAGCTCATTCCACAGCCTGAGCGTCCACGATAGGAAGCTTCTTTGAAACCGCACAGTACGAGACCATTTTGGTTCCAATGTGTGTGGATGGACTCCCCGTCGGTGACTACGATGGTAGAAGGTAACTGGCAATCAGGTCAAACAATTCTTCAGAACACTGCCCTTTGGAAAAGTGGTAGAACTCACATAAGAAGGCAGTGGCCCTGATTCTGTTGTTCACAACTAAACTAATTTTAATGTCACTATGTCTCTTTCTAACAAAGAATATAAGAAAAGGATGTAAGAAATTTAGTCCTGTCAAATTAGTCCATTGCTTGTTTTCAATATAAATTTAGTCGCCATCTATCGCGGTTACACCTAAATAAGACGGCAACGATTAATTTGACAACTTAAAATATGTTCTATCCTTTTTCAATAATGTTCGTAAGAAAGAGATGAGATGTCACTAAAATTAGTTTAGTGCGATTTACAACAGAATCGGCACCAATGTCTCCTCAGACTAAGGGGCTTTAAAACACTTGTGAGCTCGGGATCGTCGACAATTCTAACGGCACGTCACTGAACTGAGTTTAAATACCCAAGCTGGTATCCAGGTGCCCACAGAAGACAGAAAAACTCCATTTGGGCCAGACTTGCAACTTATATAGTTGCTGTCTTTGTCTCGATAAGAAGTACTGCTTCGCTCTATTAATCACACCGAGATTTTTTGATACCTTGTAGATGGCTTTGGAACAGAACGTCTCGCTATAAATATTATCACGAAAAGCATTGCGAAGGATCCCAATGCTTTTCGTGATCTTGAGGGACATGTTCTAGAAATGAAGAGCCACAGCAAATGGACTTTTCTCAACGGTGAATGCGCAGGCTTGTGTGTGACTTAGTGGTGTTGAAATAGACTAGGTTTAGTCGACCCCAATCGAATCCACTAGTTTGTGTACTCTCGATTTAAGACGTAAGTCCTTCGCGCCTTTTCTCCAATATAGAACGAGGCATATTTGCACGGCTCGTGTAATGAGCGTCCCCTGTAATTTTATCTGCATAGCAATTAATGCTGGCAATAGAGAGTATATCATTGATATGCTGGAGGAATAGTGTTGGGGATAATTCAGAGCCTTGCGGGACGCCAGCATTAATGTCATGCTATCGGAGCAACTACTGTCAATTAAGGCTCTTATGTATCTGCCAGACAGCAAGCTGATTGATTGGTGTTATTTTTTACCCGTCTGCACGACAACAAAGACTGGGTAATGTTTTTTTTTTATCTAAGGACAACATCGTATAGTAATAATCACGTTTTTGTGTACACGCAAGTTGCTGTGCCGCTATATTAAGCCATGTTCATAATATTACGTGTGAAATGAATATTATAACGTACGTATCAAAGGCGATGATAGCTCAGTGGTAGTGACGTCGGATACCGAGATGAAGGTCCCGGGTTCGAATCCTACAATGAGCTTGAGCTTTCGGTGAAGGAAAACATCGTGAGGAAACCATAGCACGGTGGTAGGGTACTTTGTAGTACCCGCCTGGCTGGCTACCACCCTCAAGTTGAAAATCTGTCGCCAAGCACCTTTCGGTGTGTTCCGATAGCTGCACTTGAGAGCCAGTTCCTTCTAGGCTTTGTGTGCATACCACCTTCGGCCGCATCATCACTTACCATGGTGAGATTGCAGTGAAACATAGGCCTATAAGCAGTAAAAAAAAAAAAAAACTAAACATAATTTAATAATTGTTTAAATAAGTACTTCTTAATTACTGATCTATTTTATAACATAAAGTCATCATATCTCATAGCAATTAAAAACCAAGCAAACGGTCTATGTTTTTATGATTTCATTCGTATAAAATAAAATCAAAAGCAACGCACCGTGTATTCTATATAAACGATCTCTGATGAAAACGAATCTACAGAGTTAAATAAGCTATTATATCCATCAATTTGATGAAAAAGAGTTGGATGAATTGTATGAAAGATAATCACGGATAGAAGGGACGAATGGAAGAAGCGTACATATTGCGCCGATCCCAAATGATTGGAAACAGGGCAGGCAGATGGTGATGATGTTTCTTTTATACCCACTTCATTACCTTTAACTGATAATTATTCCTCAGTTTGCGATTTTTACATCTTAGGCACGGTTAGTATCTATAATTCGAGCTATAGAAATTACGTGAAAAAAAATGAGCGAACACAAAAAAAACCGGTTTAAAACCGGTTAACCGGTTTTTACGTCTCATAACCGAAATAAAAACCGGTTTTCATTTTGCCACGGTTTTGCATTCCCTACAATTAAGCCGTTCAATTTCAAATATAGCCGTTTTTTCGCTGTTTGTAAATTTTCAGAATCTGTAAATGTAGATTGCAATTACTCAAAAGACAAAAAATAACTTTAAAGAGAAAAACAAGCTCTTTAATCTATAGAATTTTGAATATAACTTGAATTTCATAAGGTACCTATTGCAGTCGGAGACAAACCAATAACCTAAGTATGTATTTTTTTGTAATATTTGTTTATCCCCGACTGCAATACTTTATAAAATTCAAGTTATATTCAAAATTCTAACGCGCTTGTTTTTCTCTTTTATGTTATTTTTTATTTTACGAAGTCGGGTTTTTGTTTCTTTTAAAAATGTAATTTATTTCAAACTATTTGGTATTTTTAATGAATGAATTGTATGTATTAGTAAGTATATGTGCGGTACGGTAAAGTAAGGCTAACAACCATGACAAACTCTGTGAGTTACGTACGGTAACCGCCCAGTAAGTAGGTACCTACTGTCCTTGCATTAAACATGTTTTTTTGCTGTTTACGTCAAAATAGTACCACAAAAGTATTACAATATATACATATATGGAATGGGCTGTTCACAAGCTTTCATATGATGCCCATATTGCTATAATAACGAAATTTTTGTTTTTAATACCCCCCCCCCTCTTTTTTATTCCTAGATGTCATATAAAAATAATATACCCTATGACACTCCCACAGTTAAGACGAATCTAACGATACCTCATATGCTTAAATCCATCAAGCCGTTTAGGCTGTAGAACGTGCCAAAGAAATAGACATACATACATACACTCGAAAAAATAAAACCCTCATTGCAACAGTCATCTAAGACCATATTCGCGTGGTTTCAACCCGTAAGGTGCCCTTATGCTGACCGGTCTAAAATGTCCACCCTGTATATCTCAAAACTGCCGGGTCAGATTTTGATGCCCCTTAACCTTGCCTATAGTTGAGGTATCCCCACAGAAATACCACAACAGTATCGCTATTGGTTCATAGAGCACTTCCCATACAAATTTGAACAGTCTCCTTTCAAGTCACAAAAGCTAGCAAACTATATAAAAATAGTTTACTACCTTGTTCTCTGCGGTTTTACCCGCGATGCCGAGGAATCTTATATTTTCCGGGGATAAAAATATCTTAAACTAGCTGCCCGGTGCGACTTCGTTTGCGTGGTGTCCTATCCTTTTCCCTAATCTACCCTTAGATGTGATTATACTTACTTATACTTAGATACGAAGTACGATGATTAAACAACAGTACCTAGGTGATCAAGCTTTGCTCGTTTTTTTTTTTTGGTAAATCATAATTTTTTCTCACAAAAGAAGGAACTTGAAAAAAAAAAGAAAAAAAAAAATTTAGTTAGCTGGTCTCGAACCGGGGTCGTCTGATTTCGGGGCTGCACGATCCCATCTGAGCTGTTATAAGCTTGAGAGCAGTGGCGAAATTTACCTTCATATTCTAATGATATTGCAGCAGTTTTTAATTGCCTGAAAACACGGATAAAACTACGTTTTCTAAAATTGAAACCTAGCTAGATCGATTTATTGCCCCCGCATACAAAATTTCATGAAGATCGTTGCAGCCGTTTCCGAGATTCAGATTATATACGGGGTGGATATGACAATAAATGAAACCACGTAAAGTACTCATAAATACGATCAACTGTTACTATGGGACCAACTTCGAAATAGAAAAAAAAAGCTTTTCATCTTTTCATAAAAAAAGTAAATCGGCAAAAATGTATGAAAAGCTGTAAAAAAATTGCGATTACGAAGTTGGTCCCATAATAAAAGATCTCCCATTATTTTCGAGTAGGTACCTAGATTTTTCATAAATTGCACTGATACAAAACGAGGAGGAGGCACCGCGGAGAGAAGCGACGCAGGTCCGTCCTCCGTTACGTTCTGATGAACACTGGCGCGGTGCGGGCGGTGTTGAAATCAAGCAAGCGCATCTCGTAAAAAACGTATAAAAATTCGTAAAAATTGAATATTTACTATTAGTTAAATATTATACCGACAGTCTACGTGGTTTAGAATTTAGAATTTTTTGGTATATTTTAAAATGTTAAGCACGACTGAAAATGCAGAGAAAAACTGCTTTAAAAGGTGAAAAAAGCGGTATGTTTGATTTTTTTTTTTATGTAACTAAGTATATATAAATATGTTTTGGATACCGACAAGCCCTGCAAGAAGGTCTTGAGAATGTGATATTAATTTTTCTAAGTTTAAATAAGTCTTTGTATAAGAGATATACTGCTTTGAAAATCCTGCTTTTACCAGATTTAGGAATTAACGACCATACTCGGAAAGTCACAATCCCAGGTAAAACAATAGATAGAAAGGAAGGACCGTCTATCACTTCCCTTAACTAATAAAACTTACAAATTCAACTCGTAAAACTGTGCATTGTAAAAATGTTCAACAATAGAAACTTCCTCCTACCTAACCCAAAAGCAACTTTTCGTAATAGTTTTACATAAACAAGGAAACAAAATTTCAAACAATAGACAAAATAAAATGTATTTCTTCGACTGACAAAAGATAATTTAAATACCACTTACAATGGCGACAGACGTTAGAACTTTAAAAATAATAATATTAGACTTTTACCATCTGAGGTAGTTGCACTTGCAACTGTCTGTTATATAAATAAACTAGCTTCTGCTCGCGGCTTCGCCCGCGTGGCCTATTTTTCTACAACACAAAGAAAACAAAACAACTTTCATCCCGATTCGAGGGTGGAATTATTAAAAACGCTGAGACACGTATAAATTAATTTTCAATCTTCAGTCTAAACACAAAATTTGAAGATCCTAACTTCGAAACTGACGGACTTTCATACAAACTTTCATCCCCTATTTTACCCCCTTAGGGGTGGAATTTCAAAAAACCCTTTCTTAGTGGATACCTACTCATCACAAAGAATATACCCTCTAAATTTCATGTCTCTAGGACCAACGGTTTGGGCTCTACGTTGATATATCAGTCAGTCAGTCAGTCAGTCAGTCAGGACTTTGAATTTTATATATATAGATAATAGATAGATAATGATTTAACTGTGGTTCAATGGTTTTTTGATACATGTCTTAGCATAATAATTATATATATGTGATTAATTTGGATGAAATTAGCCACACAGATAGAATATGTTCAGGATTATTAACACATGACATACTTTTTTCCCGGAAATACATTTGACCTTTCGGGTACGTGGATACCAGTTATTTTATATTTAGATAATAGTGTAACTTCTGTAACTGATGAATGGCATCAAAGTACATAATATATTACCTATTTATCTTTGGATGCCCGATAATTACCTACGACACGAAATGTGTAATGTACGGTGATAACAATAAAGGTGACATTGTCATTCATGCTTATTTGATATCAATTTTATGTATTTTGTAGAAATAATGCCACAAATTGCATGCATTTTCTTTACTAACTGTATATTAAACAGGAATTTCGTAGGTAAATTGAGTCTGTAATGTTATTTACTTACACTAAATATAACATTCTCGTTGAGGCTATAGGTATTACGATATGCAAATTATAAATGCAACAGTCAATTCAACGATGAAATTTGCAATAGATCTTTACGTATTAAAAACCGGCCAAGTGCGAGTTGGACTTGCAAACGGAGGGTTCCGTACAATATAAATAAAAAAGAAGTTTGTTGTATGGGCGCCCCCTTTCATTTTTAATATTATATAATTTTTTGTTATAGCGGCAATAAACATACATATTCTCTGTAAATTTCAGCTGTCTACCTATTACCGTTCATGAGATACAGCCTGGTGACAGACGGACAGACAGACAGACGGACGGACAGCGGAGTCTTAGTAATAGGGTCCCGTTTCTTCGGGGTGTCATACCCTATGGGTACGGAACCCTAAAAAGACCATTATTAGTTAGGCTTTTGCCTTCTCTCATTGGTTGTTGTACACACGGCTACAGTACAGATCAAGCTATACATATCCAATATAAGCTGACCTCTCATTGTACGGAAATCCTATACAATGCGAGTTCAGCTTATACTGGAAATTATAGATTGATGTGTAGTCGTGTGTACCATGCACTCGTATTATGTAGGTACTACTATTAAAACTAACTACTCGGCTTATTCGGTAGTACTTTTTACAGACTGCTTCATTCTAATTCTGATAATTTCAAAAGAAAGATACTGCATCAACAGATATCCATCACAAAGCAATCAGAGAGTCTTATCGGCAACCTGTATTTTTAACAAATTTTAAAATTTCATTCTGCGATATCATGTATTTAATTCCTAATGACTGTAAGGTACTCATTGTGTAAAACTTGTGTTTGAGGCACAGAGTTTGAGGCGCGGACGCCGGTTATCATACAAAAACACTGTTGAACGCAATTCAATACGAGAGCCGATAATAATTTATTGCTCTAAATATCAATGTAGCGAACCGAACAACAAATAATTTACTACGCCTCAACACAAATGCATAATCGACAGTTACATTGACATAACAATAATTTCTAATGACTTTAAACATGTTTTTGCGATAAGACAAATGCGTGAGCCCATTTGATCGTACCATATAACCTCGAGTTGCTCAGTTTTTGCCAAATTTGTACACATATACAAAGTCATAACACATAATGGCTCTATACAGGGTTGAATAAGAGCTGCTTGAGAAGTATATCGCTAATCGGAAGCCGTGTTTGGTCATGTTTTCCGAGAAGAAAAAGATTAATTATTTTGATTTTCCTGAATTGTTATTGTTCATCTTAACTTGCCTACATAGTCAAGTTTCTTTCCGAGAACTTCATATGATTGTTTTGAAAATGCTTGGGTAACTATCCTAGGTTTTTGTTATACTTACGATTAATAAAAATTAGTTTTTCTTGAGGTGATAACTCTGTAAAATGAAAATAAAACAAAATTAGCTTTTAGCAGAAGTAAAGTAAGTCGTATGTTAATTTTATTTTTAAATGTTCTCTCAAGTTTTATCAGTGACCGAGGATATGCATATAATTAATACATAATTGTGGTACCCATGCTCCTTTCCGTTGAGGAATTTCGTCCATCACATCTCAAATGGCATGATCAGATCATATTAAAATGTAAATGGGACATCTTAGAATCTACCTTATCGAAGGTAGTTTGATCTATATTGCCATTGAATAATTTGCTCTTCTCCTAATGTCTTATAATCTTCTTATAGCCGACATAATTGATCAATTTACTGTGGATTTTCTGTCAGATAGGGCTTGAGATGGATACCTTGACAAAATGCATTAATGTTAGTATCAGACGGTGCGTCCATGCTACGAACCGAGCACGAGCCGAGCCACGAACGAACAGGATTCGTTCCATGTTCGCGAAGCGTGGACGGACTTGCGAGCCTCGAACGACTGTTTGCATTGCGTTCGTTGTAGGCTCGTTGTAACGTCCACACCTGACCTGTAGGCTCGTGCTTTATTTGGGTAGCATGGACGCACCATAATAGGGGTCATCTCATCGCTCACTATGTCAGCACCGCTCCATCGCAGCAACGGCCCGGCATGCGGCACCGCCTCAACTCAATCCAATCCAGGGTTGGATTTCGTAGTATAATTATACTATTTGTACCATAATTTTGTCATGTGTAGTATGTAGTATCGTAATGCCATTATACTACGCGAAAATACCATAATTTTACCTTTAGGTTGATTGCTACTGTTATTGGTTGAAATAAATTAAAAAATATTACTTTAATACGAAATAAAGTTGTAATCTTTGTTGTAGTTGTAGTAAATCGCTCTATTGACTCCTGATACTTTCATGCGATGCTGTTAAAGAAAGTAAATGTACCTAATGTGTATTGAATTTATTCCATCTGACGACATGCTATGTCGTATCAATGCCAAAGACGAAGTTTCGATTGACGAATTGGCTGAAATAAACATCTACTTGCCTTAATTTGGTTGATTTGTACAATACAATAATACTAAAATTTCCTTCCAAATGCATTTTTATTTAAATTTATAACAAACTGGACGAAAAACGCGAAACGTAGTATTATTTTCGACAAGTAGTATAATTTTATATTCCATAGACAATAATTTTCTGGGGGTCTGAATCCAACCCTGATCCAATCACTAGCTGCCAGCGCGCCGCCTGCGAGGTAGCAACTCGAGGGCGGCGCGGCTCCGGTGAAATTGGTTCTGCGGCTTTGGCAAGATACCGCTTACTGCGTGACGCCAGCAAGGGAGCGGACCTCTCGCTGGAAGCGTGTGGTCAGCAGGACTAGTGGCTTATAGGGCCAAGCGCGCTTGCCGCGAGACGTCAACTATTTTATCTAGTCATTGTAAAATTTACTTTAACGCATACGATTTAAATGCCTCACTTGCATGGCCAGGTAAATGCCGAGGCGTAGCCGTGCTGTTAAAGTGAGCGGTGACCCTAATAGTGCAGTAGATTTTTGGGTCTTACTTTATAATGATATTCAAATAATTATGATTGTGTCTTTTTAACATCCTTGGATTGTGTATAGCTTTCAATGACAATATTAATCATTCATAATAAGTAAGTGTGTTAAATCACAACAATGAACACATACAACTGAACTTATTGAACTGTGTGTGAGTATAGCAAGATAAGATTATTTTTTGCGGAATAAATAGTTCTTCAACGTACTTCGATGCTTCGATGGTGGAAATCCTATGGCGCATTCCCCTTATGGTTTATCGACAGTTTGTAAAGGGCACCTCGTCGATTACCTCGAGCGCCGCCGCCGCCGCTGCTGACCTCCTGATTACTACCGGGTTCCTACATGCAGCTTTAACACATTAATAATGGGTAAATATTAAAAAGATGAAAGGCCAACTACGGACCATGTTCCTTTCAATAGGTATGCATGCACGTATTTGGCGGATCAGGAAACAGATACCTACATTATTTCCTGATACGATGCGGGACAATGTAGCAACGTGTATGAGTTGATTTTTAATCAAGTGGGCCGTTGTTTTGTGTAGTAAACGAGTTTTAAATAAAATCAACTATATTTTTTAGTTAATAATACTTGCATTTGGACATAAATACATATTAATTTCTCTCCGGATGGTGAGGATGTGACCAGAGGGTGATAAATATGCTTAGCTTATAAGAGAACTAGGGTCTATGATTGATTTAGCGTTTCATTGAGCCCGCATTGTTTCCTTGTCCTTATCCATCGTAGCCTTTCGTAGCGATACTTTAAATGTGTATTTTATGATCCATTAAATATGTAAAAAAATACAATTATATAAAAAAATCCTCGAGTCAGCCACTTACTTCCGATTACCGGCAAGGTTACAGCGTATCCTCTTTGGATAGCCAAGCTGATGCGTTGACGGAAAAAGCTGCCCGCTGGTCTCCGGAGGCCTCGATCAATTTTGATGACAAAGTAATATGATCGCAAACCTCCATATTGGTGTGGAAAATGGTAGAAGTTAATGTTGGTTAAGATTTTCAGGTAAGATATCCTTAATTTTAATTCTTAATGAAATTAAGGATAATTAAGGAAACGAACGACGCACTTTATATCGTAGAAAGTTTTTTAAGAAGTATTTACTAGTTGATTGTGCCTTGGTTAGTTTTTTATTAATGAAATTAATGATATCTGCCCATATTTCCTAAGGATGTTCCAAAATATTATACTAAGTAGTTTTTTTTCAACCGCTGCGTTAACGAATGTGTCTGTCTATAGAGTAAGTACTTTCCATAATTGTTTCGTTTTATTTACCCACAACACTGCCACGTCATTACTACTATTGTGTAATAATTATAGTGTTACAACTACAACATACATGACCGAGTTTGTACTATATTCGTGTCCGAAATCGTGCACAGAACGCACGCACGACATACTGCTGCAAAAAATACATGTTTACGTGATTCGCCGCAATTAGTCCCATGCGTGCAATCGTAATCGTTTCGTCATAGAGTAGCTAAATCAACAGTGTTATTGGATTAGGTTTCTGATATCGATAAGTAAATATACTTACGTAGTATTTAACTACACATCTACCACATTAGTGTGTGCTTAAAATGTTTGAGAAAGATCGTTGAGAAGATACCTACCCAGAGCTGATTTTGCCTAATGCAGGTGCAATGTTCCCACCAAACTGACAGTATTTTCAGCCTCTTTGGATTGCTAGCTGAGCTAAAGCAGGCAGGAAAATGAAGGCCCGCCGGTTTCCAGAGACTTCGATGAGTTTTGCCGATGAAGTACGGGGAATCGGCGAGCTTTGGACTACCACGCACCGATTATGTAGTAACTTGGGCTATCGCGTATCGTTGGTGGTAATTGCAACGAACACCATTTATGATTTCATCTAATTACACGGTACAACGGAATCGCTCGTGGTGTAGCATGATTAGCCGTTCTTAATCGATCGGCAAAGTTAAGCTATGCCTGTCGTGGTCGGTACCTGGATGGGTGACCGCCTAGTGGTATTTCAAATCGAGCGTTTCCGTGCTTCGGAAGGCACATAAAGCCGTTGGTCCCGGTTATCACTTAATTGTGATAGTCGTTAAGCTAGTTGGATGCCTCCTAGGCTGCTTGAAAAATTCGAACAGTAGGTTGACCACTAGCCTACCTCCACCGATCCGCAGTGGGCACGCATGGTGGAGTATTGCCCAATCCCTTTCACCTTCATTTGTGAAAGGCCTGTTCTCAGCAGTGGGACATTATAGGCTGATGATGATGATGATGACACGGTACAACGAAGAGCATAGGTGAACGCTGATTAAAAATACGCGGTAGAGCCCCTGATTGGTTCGTTATATGATTACCACCAACGATGCGCGGTAGAGCCACAGATCGTTCCATGGATGCGTATTTTGACCCTCAAATGTACCTATTAACAATGAGTTGAGAACTGACAACAAACAGAAACGTTTTAGGTATATACTTAAGTGCAACCCAGTACCTATATAACTTAATCCATATAGTGGTACAGGTCGGTTGACTAAAGCTGGCACGTTCAACAAATTTACACGTTGCGCTTGTGTAGTGTCTGTGAATAAGCGCACGGCGCTGACGTCGCACTGCATGCGCATCATGAAAAGTCTGTCCGTCTCTCTCGCGCGCCGTCTAGCTTATGAGTATGAAGGAGATAGTTATTGTTTTACTTTTGTTACTGTTCATAAATATAGAGTAGTATTTTTTGCACTCGTCCATTAGAATTGACCGATTAATTAGAAGCAATAATGTATTAAAACATACTGTTTCATGAAATTGCATATGTGTAAGTACCTACTGTGAACATGCCAGTTTTCGGTAACCGACTTACAGGTAGATTTATACTCGTTTCAGTTCTGAAAATGAAAATCAAAAAGTCATTTATTCAGTTTAGGCCCTGGTAAGGCACTTATGTTGATACATACAGTAGAATTTACCACCGGTTCGAAATACACTTAAACTGAGAAGACTCCGGCAAGAAACTCAGCAAGGCTTTTTTCTAAGTATTTAAGATTCTTAAATTTGTATTAGGTATAGAAATCTATGATAGGAGATGGTAGTATATATTCCTAGCTTGCATTTAAAGTTTTTTATGAATGAAAAATTACGAAGAATATTTAAAAATACACGCAAGGAATCATTAATGCTTGTACTCAAGGAAACTCGACATTAAAAATAAAACAATGCGCGGTTCACTCACAATTGGCGCGGTTTTCCTTACCAACGTAAACAACTGATTATACAAGCTACTCGTTAACCTATTTTTGCAACATTATCGCCAGGGATGTAATTAGCCATTCAATTACCTACGCATCATTTATAAACTCTAATTATAGTTGGGGGATGGTTATTACTTGACATACCTTTTCTGCGACGGTTGGATGGACAGAACGTCTTGGATTTAGTAATAAATGAAGTGAGTAATAGGACTCTATGTGTCCCTTGAACGAGCTCAAAACTAGATCATCTACTAGGTTACATTTATTTTAGAAAAAGAATTAAGGTACGCGGGTGAAACCGTGGAGGTCAGCTAGTTAGCTAACTATAACAAAGATATGACCTCCAAAGAAAGTTTGTTGGTTATGGTTGAACTCGGTTGAAGTGTGTATGTAGTTTTAATCGTTGTTTTAATATTATAAATAAGTAGGTATGTTCACTTAGAACTAAAAACATATTCAATAGGAAACAAGCATGAAAATGTTTTTTTTATCGCTGACCTCACGCACGAAACTGAGACTGAGAATTATCTGAAACAGCACTTTGTGATTAGCTCTACCAGAATTTATTTAATTCCGGTTGATACATCCGTTGTAATCAATAGTGAGGAAAATTTCGAATACTTGAGTTCAACTTATGTTCATACATTATCGCAAACCGTTAACGATAAAATAATGACTATAAATTTAAATATCATATTTGATATTGTTAATACAGAAAGACATCTTAAAACAATTAATGAAAACCTTTATTTTCTATGGATTTTTATAAGAAAACGCGCTTTAACTCTTTTTATGCGCGACGTTACTTTTAAATTTATCTAACCAATAGAGCACCGGTTGTGCAATGGCCACTTTAAGGATGTTTTTAATATAAAAAAAGTTATACAAGCAGTTTATTTATTTATCTTTTAGGTTTTGTAGATGTGTGTACCGAGAGACAAATATTTTATTTATTATTAATTTTTAAAACTGAAAGGTGTAAAATCACTACTGATCCAGTTGTGGCCACCTAAGTTTCCAGGTAGAGGAATTCATTGACTGACAAAATAACATCAAAATCAAGTTCCTATAGACATTCATTTAGTATACCACGCAACAAATAAAAATGTAAGCAAGCTATTTATCGATTAATTACCAAGTGTCGCTAATGGCGTCTGTTAAGAAATTAATGGAAATAATTATTTTTGCTTCTACAGTGTCACAAAAAAGTTCCTATACACTTACGGCGCCACTACAATTGCTCATCAAAAGCGATAATCAACAACGATTTTATTTACTATAGACAATAAACGAGTCAGGTTTCAACGCCTTATTTATTGACTTTCAAAATTGCACGTGGCCACAACCGGGGTACTGGCCAAAACCGAAGTATTCCCATTTGCGCACCGATTTTTGAGCACCGATCCTATTCCCTTTTCAGCACCAATTCATATTTTGGATCGGTGCTCAAATGGGAACAAAAATTTTAGCACCGACGGATTTGTATCTTCTAGTGTTGCGGTGTTTTAATCTCTCTCTAAATACCTCTAAAAATTTATACTTGGTAAAATGGTACCATACTAACCAGTATAACATAAGTTCGAAGGAGCTCTCTCCTTTTTCATAAGTTTTCCTAGAGAGAGCTCCTTCAAACTTCTGTTATACAGTTACAATTTAAAATATTAGCTGATGCTCTAAAATTACAGATCATCTTACCTAAGCTCTTCATAATAATAAAAAACGTATGGTGACTTGTATTGTTTGTGTTTTATTCGAATTGAGAAAATTTAAGTCTAGGAAAGTAATACTAATTAATATTCATTTGTAATTGACAATAAACAATTTAATTATTCTGTAAAATAAAACTAATTTTCTATCGATATATTTTATATAAACACAGTTCTAAATAGTACCAGTATAACAGAAGCTTGAAGGAGCTCTCCCTAGTTACAAAACAACATATATCATATATTCTTTTCAAAAAATTTATACTTATTATTACATATGAAAAAATGGTACAAGAATGTTTATAAAAAAAATGTTGGAGAGAGTTCCTTCGAGCTTATGCTATCCTGGTACAATTTTTTCATAAATATACATTTTTAAGTATTTAGAGAGAGGTTTAATTTAAGTAAAATGGAGAGTACATTATGTTTAATAATTAGACAGCACCTAGGTTTTTTAACACAAGCTAATCTTTGCTTAAAAGGATATTTCAAAAATATATAACCGAAGATAAATTATTTGGAAATAGATTTATTATATTATTAATAGGTAATATCAACAACAGTAAATATATTTTGTTCAGCAAATGACAACCAACCTAACATATTGATCAGTACTCAAAGTTTTGATGCTCTAAAAATGGGTTCTCTAACGATAATACTTTTTACTTTTTATAATAAAACTGTTAATTTGTATCGATACGTTGTATTAAACACCACAACACTAGAAGCTACAAAACCATCGGTGCTGAAAAGGGAATGATTTCGTATTTAATTTTTGTTCCCATTTGAGCACCGATCCAAAATATGAATCGGTGCTGAAAAGGGAATAGGATCGGTGCTCAAAAAATCGGTGCACAAATGGGAATACTTCCCAAAACCGGGGCTCAATCACGCCGATGAAACATGCTTACCCATAAGAAACAGTCATTCACTCTGGCTTTGAAAGTGCCTAGATAGTCAGGAACAAAGCCGGAAGCAAATCCGCTCCCTTGCTGTCTGCATTCTAAATTATATAAATTTATGCGAAACCATTGTTTAAACATAATAAGTAACGTCATAATTATACAGCATCAAATGATCGAGTAGTGGTTCAACTGGTAATTAAAAATCATAAAAGCATTAAATTCACAACATATTTGATGTTTCCTTGTGTTTTTAGATGTTTTATATACGGGTAGAGTTTGAATGTTTGATAGCCTAACTTAATTCATACGTTTTGATTGACATTCCGTAATCCAACGTTAGTAGGTACCTAATTGAATTCCTATATTATGTATACGCTACATTTATAAGTATGTTGCCTTCGTAAAAGCACGCGAAGCACTAAAAATAAAAATACCCATTGGTTAGTGCTACTGATTTTGAATCTCTCGCAGTCTCTACTTTATATTTTGAAGAACATTGCAATACTGACTACTGAGATAAATAAAAAACAATAATTAAACAATTATAGCGAGGTCTGTACAGTATTACCCAACTAATAAGGCGCGTCGTGAATCTTCGTTCGCACAGAAAAGAAAGTATGGCTCGAACCATTGAATTTGTAAAATAATTCAATGGGCTCGAACATTAACGAAAGAATGCTTAAAATTTACAATCAACCTTAGATCACTACTATAAGGTTCATAATACAGTGCAGCTGTTAGTTCCGTCTCACTCGCAAGTCACGCCCCTCCGCACGGCGCGCGCTAACATGGCGGCAGCTGCCGACCAATAGCGATTCCCGCGCTTTGAAAAGCTATAAGACATAATTGCAGGTGTAAATGATATAAAGGAAACTAGAAAAGACTTCTTATATCTACTGGGATTTTCCATTTATTATTATGTAATCTTCTGAATAAAACACTTCTTATTATACCCCAAGTAAGTAAACAGATTATGCTGCAAACAGAGCGTAAACGAATGCAAAATAAAATCGAGTCATAAAAAAGTCAACCAGAAAACAACCGTTCCATTCCAACCAAACAGTTTATGTGTTATATTTCGCAAGGAGCATTCTGATCTTTGATTGATCAAATCGGTTAGTATCGAAAGTAAGATCTTTGTTGGAGTAGTCCGCAGACGGAAAGGCGTTGGTTGGGCGGGTTGGTCGCTAATATGTAGTTCCAATAACGCAGATCGCTCACGAGGAACCCAGACCGGTTCTGCCTCACGACCGACGTTGTGTCGCCTGCGATACACACATGCCATTTATTATAATACCCCCCTTCTACTGACAGTTTACAACTAGGAAGTATTGATACTCGTATGACGTGATCATTGCAACGTTTATACTAACTTGTTACTTTGTTATGGAAAGTTAGTTTTTCTTTGTTCCCTTTGTGTTTGCTGTCAATTTTTATCGATAGTTTCAAATTATCTAGGTGACTCACGAGCATCAAACCTTTGTCCAATTACTCAACTGGTTACTGAACTGAACCTTGGTTTTTGCCTCATCACGTTTCCTATACAAATCTATTCCTTTGCCTTCCAACATTCTTGGTCAAAATCTCTTTTTTTGTCTCACGTGAGTTTTAATCACCAATATGATAAAATCTTTAAAATTCCCTTCGTTAAATAACAAAATT
Source organism: Polyploca ridens (assembly GCA_951394255.1). NCBI lineage: Eukaryota > Metazoa > Arthropoda > Insecta > Lepidoptera > Drepanidae > Polyploca > Polyploca ridens. The sequence goes on from OX596257.1 coordinate 8,274,447, forward strand.
AATACTTTAAACATCTTCACAATTCACGATTTATAAAAAAGAACGTGTTGTTTGTTATTCATATCGTAGATATCGTAGTAGACCTTTTATTTTTGCATACCATAAAGCTGTTATTTTAAAATGAAATTACAGACTTTTGAGAGTATAGTGTGTAGTTCTGAATCTGTCTTGGTTGCCTGAAGCACCTAATCAAAGTTCGGCTCGCCTCGAATTATAACAGCACGCACTAATTTGAATAATGAACAGTGTTACCCCAACAACCGGTTCGATCAGGCGGGCGACCGCGGCCGGCCCGAGCCGGGCCCGCGCGAACCTTGCTTTACGAGCTGGGATGCTGGCCTATAAACGTGGGCAGTAAAACCTTTTGCCATTCCCTTCGATTGGATGCAGGTTTATACTTATTGCAAGAGATTTGACTTGAAACTATTTTATCCGTCTCTAAACAAGCGACCGATTCTGTTCGATAATAAACAATGTTAATCGAATATGGACGACGTCGCCGCGCACACTCGTTAAAACAAAATAGACAACAATTCATCATCGAACGTTTTTTGTTACGAGACTTAAATTTCGACGTTACATAATTTAAGAACAAAAGGGTCTACGAAAAAAAAAGATTGACGCCCGCAGAGTTGGGAGTCAAACAAAGCCAGCATTCGCCAAGTTATGTTTTTAAGTTCAGCCCCGAAGTAGGCCTGGACATTTTAACTGCCACATAAATCGCGCTCGCGGATGGAAACAATGAGAGCAGCCATTTATGTTTTTGATTTTTTTTGCTGTTGAAATAGTGGCCGACTAGCGGGATATTATTACATAAGATCGCTCGGCATTTCGATAGGCCACTTTTAAACAACCGACGATGACTTAAATGGCTTAGCTTTTCGTTCCAAGCTGATCATAAACTGGTTTAGGGCCAGGGCCAACCATCGATTGCTATAAAAATAAGTTCAATATCGAAAATAAAATCAGATAGCCCTATATAATTTGACTAAGTATCGGTCCCTTCGGGCTCTTAGGACTAAAAATTCACACATTTGTAAAAAAAAACATATAAGTAAGAATGATATATAATTATAATGATAAAATTGCCAAAGTGTTTGACTTTTATATAAGTGTATGCAATCTCACCATAGTTAGTAATGATGAGGCCCAAGGTGGTAAGCACACAAACCTGAAAGGATCTGGCTCTTAAGTGCAGCTGTCGGAGCACACCGATAGGTGCTTGGCGACAGAGTCACAATTTAATGATGGTGGCCAGCCAGGTGGGTACTACAAAGTACTCCACCACCGTGCTATGATTTCCTCACGATGTTTTCCTTAACCGAAAGCTCAAGCGTATATTATGATTCGAACCCCACCTGCGGCATTCGACACACTACCACTGAGCTGTCATCCATACTTCCATACCAGTCCATACATACCTCTGTCTGTTACTCTTTCACGCCTAATCCGCTGAAGCGATCGTGATGAAAATTGGTACGCAGATAGCCGTATGGAGAAGGACATAAGCTACTTTTTATCCTGGGAACGCCGGTAAAACCGCGGAGGACAGCTAGTATATATTATAATCCTGGAGCTTCCCTATTTGTAGAGTCTTTGACAACATAAAATTACAATAAAAAAGTTATTTTTAATACATGCTTTTTTTGGTGACTGTACTTGCATCGTCTTCCAATATATGTACTAATTTATACTAAATATCAAGTCAATCCGACCACTGTAAGTGGGTGAGATTCGAACAATCATAGTTACATACATTGCTAGTTCAATAAAAGCTTGTAAAAAATAAGATAGAAAAAGGCCGTATTGTTCGTCAATTTAGTTGTAATAAAAAGAAGATAGTATCATAAACTCATGGTTAACACGGTGCAATTTGCATCACTTGGAACTTGTTTTTAACCAATATATGTATTTTTTATATTTCCAGGAAACTGACCTCTGCATCTTATTACAAACAAGTTTATCTTGCGCCAAAACTATGCGGATTGTTTTCGCTTTCGTAGAGATAATGTATGTAGGTACCTAGCTTGTGTGGTTATCGGTGACACCATTAATTAATATTGCTCTTATCTGCTCAAAGTAGGTTGCGATTCGGCTTGCGATTGTTATTAATATTTCATATTATACTATTTCCGTTAACGGCTCGTATCGTCTGTAGTTATTCAAATTCTTAATGAAGGTGACCGCAGCCTCATAATAAGTAGGTAAATATTAATTAAAACAACCTTTTCCTTCAATTTGTGATAGAATTATTATATTGAATTATTACATCTCGAGTGTGTTATAGATATTTGTATGAGTTATCAACGATATTTGGGCAACTTCTATAAGTAGGTTAACGGGTTGAATGTTACAGCTGTACTGTATCGTACCGGAAGTGTTCATGTGGCGATATGTTGATATTTTTTGTGCCTTGTCAATCTGCTAGTAGGTAGTAATAGATAATATTATTTTTTTATGAAGCGCTCGTGGTGTAGCTTGATTAGTCGTTCTTAATCGATCGGCAATGTTAAGTGATCAGCGGTGCGGATGGGTGGAATTTCAACTCAGCGTTTTCCGTGCTTCAAGAGGCACGTAAAGCCGTTGGTCCCGGCTATCACTTAATTGTGATAGTCGTTGAGCTAGTTGGATGCCTCATAGGCAGATTGGAAACTCCAACAGTAGGTTGACCACTAGCCTACCTCCACCAATCCGCAGTGGGCATGCTTGGTGGAGTATCTGCCCATTCCCTTTCACCCTCATGTGTGAAAGGAGGCCCGTGATCAGCAGTGGGACATTATGGGCTGATAATGTTGAATGACTATTATTTTGATGTCAGAGGGCTTGACAAGCAGGCAGGTGATGATAAGTGGTTATCATCGCCTATGGACATATCAGCAATATCAGGGGTGGTATGGTGTTGCCATCGTGTTAGAGAGCAACTGCCTCTCTAGACCATCTGGTGGAACACACCGCTAGGTCCATGTTTAGCGATAGATTTTCAAACAATCTATTATTATCTGAATTTTATGTTTAGGCACAGATTGATATTTGTATGAATGAATTTTCACATTATGCGAGTTAGATCTTCAAATGTAATTTGGTCCATTTAAAAATAACTATGAATGTAAATGTTACAAACCGTATTAATATTAGTGTACTGTGGTCTTATTTTTTTTAAACTAAGCTTTTAATCAATTTGGGTAAGGACATTTTTATGATATTATAAACAATAATTATCTCTTTTATAATTAATTGAATATGACATAGTGGGAGTACATCGAGAAGCGAGGCCAGATAGCCTGCTTATCGAGTTATCATGCGTAGCTCGACGACCCCACTTTGTGTGTGTATACGATAGCGGTAGGCACCGACTATTTCTGTATCGCACAACATTTACCTAAGCTATTATAATGTAACAGTATTTTAAACAGCTTAATTTGATTTGTGAATAAAATAATCTAATATCCACTAAACGAATAGGTTTGCTAACATTTACAACATATTTATATTCGGATTTCCTCATATTATTATATAGTCAATGTCACATAATATCTAAATATTTGTTATTTTTTGTCATATACTCTGATGATTTGTTTAACGCAACTGTCTAATAAATATTGGTCAAGATTTATTAATTATTTATTTATACGTCTTAAATACATGGGCTGGTCCTAATTACGTATAGCATTATATTCTTAGAGAAGAGCAGGGCAAAACTAATATGTAAACATTCCACATTTGTCAATTGCACATTAAAAATTACAATCAGGTACTTTGGATTCAAGATTAGCCATACAAGCCTACCTGCGCTGCGCCATAGGGTAAACAAGTCTACTAACTATAACTTTTAGGTATATTATTACTATTCAGCATTCTTTTGTTCACATTTAAAGCTAATTTAATGTCAATGTACCACGTAGGTTCTGTGACTACTGTGAATAAGGCATTGTTTGAACAATAGCCGATTAACCAAGCGGCTTTTTAAAGTTTTAGCACGATCCAGACTAAAGAATTTATTTCCAAAAATCTATGTGTTATTTATAGAAATACGAATATTAATATAATTGTTAGGGCATCGACACACAACTGCTTAGTGGTCGCAACGTCCAGTCGTCGACTCTACAATTAGCCATCAATTGACCCGGGGCCAGCCGGATTGAAGGCGCCATTCGTAGTCGCTGATACATTGCTGGATCACGTGCTGCTATAGACGTGAACGACCTTGGGTTCTATATTAGTAGCCATCACTGCTGGAGATCATGATCATCACATTTATTGACAGTTTTCACCAGCTGTTATTTTTTATTTAATAATAATGTTTCAGTGACTTTTGCTCAGGGTTTTTTTAGAGTCAAAACTCTAAACTAGTTATTGTTCAATTCAGCTACTATAATAGGTACCTACCAACTTCATCCAGTATCTCCATAGTATAACTTTCGTTATCTTTGTTGAACTAATTGAACGTACAATACAGTAAGCAGTGCAGTGATATTGTTGTGTCTATCCTAATATTTCCCAATTCAGTTCTATTGAGCAATCAATATGTTTGATGACCCGCTCGCTTCGGTTCGAATATCAACATTAGCAAACTCTATACACACACGAAGAACATATTGTTGACATATACATATATATATATATATATATTGCCGCCCACAGCTATTCATATGAAAATATTAGTTACCTATACAATTTTATTCACGCAGCAAGATAGACGTTTGTTATTGACTCATTTTATTTTACTTTAAAAGGTTACTTGAATATAAAATGTAAACGAGTAAAACTTATACATATAATTAATTATTTTTAGCTAATTCGTTTAGAGATGAAAAAGGTTAATAAAATGAATAATATATTCATGATATGGTATGACCTATTTGACGTAGAAACATAATATTTATGTTACAATATTATATTGTCTACACCGACTTTTTATTATCTTTAAGAGGATGTAAATTCTTGTTTCAATATCTAAGTTTTTTTTACCGCATACTACAAAACTAATATGAAACTTTTTATTAAATAAAACTAAGATACCTACTGATATTTCTTGTGGTTAGTTATGATAAAACAGACACATTCATTAAGAGGAGAAGACACAGTGTATTGCTAAGCGACTGTGAGTGCCAGATGTGATGCAAGAAAATAAACTAAACAAGCAACATTAACATTATTGCGCGTCACAACGTCTGGCTAACAAGTCCACTTGTGGTCACTATAAAAAATAACGAGGTAAATTACAATGAACCCGCCAGTTAGCTTTGTTACCAACGCGTACGGAAGTAGTACGGAATTGCGCTAGTACTAACCTAATTGTAACAATTATATAACTAATCACCTCATTAGATGTGGATATAATATTATGACGTTGTGGTAAATATGATTAGTGTAAACAAATTCGTCAACATTAGGTTAATTTTGTGGATAAATCGCTTATTGCTTCAGTTCCGCAATTATTAGAGCATTAAGACTTAGAATACTTGCACCACCGGTTTGCGTTGATTAGTGTCCAGTTAAGCGACAACGCCAATAACTAGTCGATATACAAGTATTTACAATTGCGACACAAACACTACAATGCGATAAGTGACATTCGTCTATTTGCCCACTCTAATTGTACAGATATTTGTTGGTAGTCTCGCTTATTGGTTTGTGGTTTGTGTTATCGCGTTCTATCATCGTAATTTATTAAGGAGAAGTTACCACAGTATAATAACCCCAATTGAATAAGCCTAGTTTTTGTTGAGGTGTTGAGAAGCAAGTAACTTTAATACTTGGTTTTCGTTCTATTCCAGATGGTGAAGCGTTCTGTTGTGCTTGGATTCTGTAACATGAAGTGTACCTTTCACTGAGCGAACGGTGCCGATGACGATGCCGGTGGCGGAAGCCCGGTTATGTCACAGCGCAGCGCCGGCGACTCCGGCGCAGTGGGCCATCGGCTGACCGTAATGGCCGCGGCACACTTACCACGACCGAAAACAAGAGTTGCGTCAACAACACATGACAACATATTGCATAATTTTTGGGGTGTTTTGTTGACGTTCATAATTATCAGAGTACCTACGGGTTTTCCCACAGTTAATATTATGGTAGTAAGTTTCCGATGTTTCGATGTTTGAAAATGCAGGAATTGACCTACTTACTTTTCAGCGTGTAGGCATAACCATCCATATTTAATTACCAAAATAATTTCAAGTGCTTTATTATTATGCTGTATAATTAATTAGGCTAGTAGTCTTCTTTTTTGATGCGCATAGGTAAAAAGAAGAAAAAATCCTCCACGAAATGGACCAGTTTAAATAAATGAAGTACCTACAAATCATTTATAAGATAACTATGTAATAAATTTTAGAGGAACATAACACGTCATGTATTTAATTTAAATATAAATAACATTTTAGCCGGTTCTATAAAATTCTTGAAAGCTTTATTACATGTTTTATATTAAGTTAAAAGTCAACAGAGCGGAAAGTAAGCGCAGTCATTGTTCCCTTGCGTACCTATAACATTAAGACTTACGATGGTATTTTACTCGTACAATTAAATCGTGGAGGTAAAGCTAACAAACATATAAAGGCACATAAAATACCCTTCTAAATGTCACGACGAACGCGACGTAATATTTCTAGTGAGATCATCGCGCGCGCACTTCGCGACATTTCGAACGCTCCACGCTGAATAAACGAAAGCTTAAAAGGAAAAAAATATAAGCCATACGTACACAAGCGAGGAGCAACGATAACACGATAACGATGTTCTGTAACTTATCCGGACTTTATCGTGAGCTCGTTTCTTCACTCTATAAATATGTTTATAATTTCGACGATGATGGATGCGCGTGCGAGTTACTTACATTAGGGAGTAGTTTAGAAGTTAAATGTTCTACTTACCGAGTCAATTATACATTCATCCTAACTAATATTGTTTTATGATGTAGTGAATGTGAGTTTGTTTGTTACCCTTTCACACCTTAACTACTCAACTGATCATCATGAAATTTGGCATGCAGATAGCCTATGGTATAGAAAAGGGCATAGGCTACTTTTATCCCGGGAATGCGGGGGAAACCGCGGGGGAATAAAACCGATACATTAATTTATGTATCGGCTAAGCTACTAAATTGAGATGCTACTAATCTTATTTAAATTGCTTGTTTCAGTTCGATTTTAAAGATGATTAGCAGTTCAGAATTCACATTTCAATTTTCCATGGAAAAAATATTACAATACAATATATAGGTACAACAGTTATAAAATAATAGAAATATGTAGTTCCGCCACAGATATACATCTAAATAGATGACGCGAGTGTATGTACTTCGCGCGTCAAAATTTGTGCAAAAAGGGAGAACAATGTTCTTCTTTTGAAACTAATTCGCGCGGACAGGGAACTCGCAGAAGGCTGCATGTCCACCAGAGATGTGTAGCGAGGGATGTGTTTAGCTGACAAATATGACAGCTTCATTTTCACGTTAAAAATCAAATACCAACCTAACTAAATCAAACTTGTGACATTATGGTAGGTACAAAAAAGTTACACGCTTGGTTTTCATACGTATGGAGAGACTTGCGTTATCTATTTAGATTTATGTCACTGTGTGTATGTGACTGTGAGTTTCGCAGTAGGATCTACTGCGATCTTTTGAGCATGTACACCACCATGCACCTATATTTTTTGTAGTATACGTTATTAATCACCTAAAAGCGTTTCCTACAAGTTATAATACCAGTGGCTATTACTCTTTACAAAAAAGTATTAGAACTGAAAATAGCTCGGAGCAGCGGAGCGTGGCGGTTCGAATTGGGCAGTGCGTGGCGCTGCTCCACTCCAATGCGCAGGAGTCTGTCCAGTCATTGTCCAATACTGCAAGTACATTACTGATTTATAAGTTTTCTTCAATCATATAAATAGGTAAAAGAAATAAAAATCTAAGTAATTTTTCAATGGTTCTAATTGTATACTAAATTCATAAATTAATATGTTGTTAATTTTATTCATGTCAAGATTAGATAAATAAAACATATTTACATGATTTAATTTACGACTCAAAACGTACTCAATCAAAGAATATGTTAATAATGGAAGATATAATAGAAGAATACCAAAATATGACACATTATTTGCGATACATATGTTTAAACTTGACGTTTATATTGTGAATGCGTTTGCATTATGTAAAAACACAACTGAAAACCAACATATTCTCGTAAGAATACGGCGTCGTCCAAAAGACTTCAACGCGTCTGCTTAGCTAAACAACTTCGAACTTATGTAAGAAAACATTGTTATTTTACGCATTTCCTTTATAACTTAATAGTTTATAATATTCAGTATACCTGGAACTTCCTAGTTTACTTGAAAACCAGCATCAATCGTAGGCAGTGAGAGTGGAGCGCAGCGCGGCGCCCGCGCACCGGCTGTTGTTACGTCACCGACACACCGCGCACACACTCACACTTTCACTGTTAGATAATAGCTCAACACCACGCCACTGCCTTACTTACACACTTACACTTACAATAGGAAGTCGTTCTAGTGGCTAGTTTGGACTGTGCAAAAGCTGTGCGAAATTGTTATGAAGATATTATGTCAGGTCGACAGCTTGTTAAGTAAAGTAGGTTATACTAAAAAACTAGTACTAATGAGCAGAGGCTATTTTTTTCACGAGCTGGTTCTTTATTTTTCGAGTCTTCTCTAACCTTTCAAAGACTATGTTACAGCGAAATAATTAAATTATTTCTTACAATCTCTACAGTTGCGCAATGTTGTGTAACATCATAAAAGTTTATGTACCTATTAAGAAAAGGAAAATATGTTTAATTTGGTTAAGATTTGTATCTAGATCGTAACCTCAATATCAAATTACCTACAACAAATCTATGAAAAATAAACTTATTTTTATAAGGCATAGGCCTAATTATATAAATGTAAATTATGTCACACCTTAAATTATTATTTTAAACAAATTTATTGTGATTTATACATTCACAGTTATAATGAATATTAGTTAAATAGAACTCGTGAAAAATAACACGTTTTGTGGTACCACTTATAGAGCGAATATTGTTGCTAATTGATCAAGCGGAACTTTGTTCGATAACACCTAATGGTTGTTAACAGCGCGAGCGTGTGAATTCTTGTGCTTTTTTGTTTGAACGTTATTATAAAGCGTTGCGTGTACGCAGCTCAAAGCTACGTTTACACGAGCACGATGACGCGGACGCGACTCGCTTGGAAACGATTTTTTTCCCAATCAAAGATTTATCGCATCGCATCGTTGCGTCTTAGTTTGATGAGAACTTTAGGCATTAGAACAACTCGTTCGTGGGCTGGCAACACAGCAAATGAATATTAAGTTTGGCATATCCGCATGTGGCGAACGGCCTTGGCTCCGCTCGTTCTATAATATTATTCTGTACTTAGTGTTCCGTATTATGACGATGAATATGCTATAGGCGTGCTCGGGTACCTTAATTTGGTTGAATTCGTTTAATCATTTGCTTGAGAAGTCGTGGTTATATTGCCAATTATAGTATGTCGTTTAATGTTCCTGCTCATTTGAATAATAACTTAGTTATAAATCATTTATATGGCGCTTATTATTTTAATATAAGCAGTTTATAATTTTGATTGGATGTAAAATTACGCGTCTGCATATATCATGGTAACTAGAGCTACGGACTACGACGTCAGGCTGTTTCCTAGGACCTATTTTAAATTACACGCCATTTTTTATAATGCTCAGGTTTAGTCACGAATAATAGCAAAAAGTTTTATCTTCAGCTCGTAACCTTGATCTTTTCTTAGTCATTTAATTAAGTTGCGTCAAATTCATACAATCATTGTCGAAATTATAATTACACATATGAGTAAAAAATACCAATTATAATTTCAAAATTAACATGTGTTTCAAACAACAGGTTAATGATATTCTAAACGAAGACTGGTTGGAAATTCAAAATTTTTAAATGATCAGACGCAAGGATGCAAGCTTCATTATTGGCAGCCAGTATTTTCTCGAAATAAAGAAGTTTGCACTACTGCGTTCCTATTCATAGGTAGTTTTCTAATTATATAAAATGTATGGAAATCATTTTTGTCGATTTGTAACATTTCTAGTACCCTAACCTAACTTGGCCCTATAGAGCTTTTTGATCCTTGTCAGAGACCGGATCGATTAAAATAATAAATATATTTTTCTAAAATATGCTCGCCGACTGCATGTTATATTGTTTTATCTGTAAATACCTATAGGAATAACTCTAAAAGGGATGTCATCTAAGACTCCTAAGACCTTATTCGCGTCCGTCAATTTCCACCCTGTATACTTTTCCAGTAGCTACTACAAAAAAAAATACATAAATTGGAATTTAAAAAACTTTGCTTGTCATTGTCAACGAGGCATATATAAAGTTTATAGTTGATATGGTACGGAACCCTAAGAATTAGTAGGTCGTCATTCTTCCGGGCGTAATAATGATAGAGTTTTTATCAAGCCCTCGACCGCCTTTACAAATTATACAACCACTAATCACGAAGTGTTTGAGATGGAAAATTTTAACGTATAATAATAAAAAGCTATTTAAAGATTCGCTTTTACACTTATTTAAATACTTTATACGCAGTTTTTTTTTTTTTATTTTATATTATGGATCATTCTACATATTACACCAAATAATCGCATAAAAAGTTTCATTACCCGAACGAATCATTGTCGAATCCAGATAGTGGTTAGGGTTGGTATAAAAAGTTTAGATAGTGTTATTTTAAATGTAGAAATATAAATAAGAAGGTATTTAAAATAAAGTCAGGTAGGATAGTTGGAGCAAAAAAAATATAACAAAATAAACTTTGGTATAATATTAAAATGTTGACGAAGATATTGAACCGCTAAAAATATACACATCGAATATAGAACTACTTTTTAAAGAAGGTTCTAAATTCGATTCTTTACAAAAATTTACAGTATTGTTTATTTTGAAACACTTATTTGATTGGATATCATAAGAAATTTTACTATGTTACTCGAGTGCTTTGCACAGCTATCATCGGAGTGCAGAATTAACCCTAATTTTAAGTTAATTAACAACAATTTGTATTTAGTTGGTATAGTGTGGCTGTGCTTTATTAAATAAATGTATTAATCTGAATCAGTGAACATGTAGTCTTGATCCAAGCAGCTATATAGGTACGTCCGCGTCGAGCTAAACAAACTCGATTCACTAAATGATATCAGCCTTTGTTCATCTAAGAGCGACATTCCGCAAATCATTGAACACTTTAACCGGTTATATAAATACAATTTCGTTAGTAGCTTTTGCTTCTTTATGTTTAATATTCTTTATTTTTTCTATGTTTTTTGCAAATATAGATACATCATAATTTAAGGACTGGGTATTACCCAGTAAACCATAATACGAATAGATGATTCTCGAGAACGTTTAAAAATAAAACATAATACATACTAAATCTTAAAGCTCCTGCTAAGCTATCATCTTCACTTGCCATGGAGCAATATAGGTATAGTCGAGGACATAAATATGTACAGTCGAGGACATAAATATGTACCTATATATATATCTATACACTATGTGAAATTCAAAAGCAATTTTCTCGCAATGTAGGTACGATAGATTCCAATGTTAAAATATTACTCAAATTGATATATATAATATATGTTAAAAAAACGGCCAGCATAATATTTCAAACAATAGTTTATGAGAAATACGTTATTGAATTTCACTATGTCTTCCACTGTACTTGAAATCGGTACGACAGATTAGAGTTCCTACATTGTTCATTAGCGCAAGCAAGCCAACTTTGTCGGTCGTCGGTTAAGTCGGCTTTATTTTTAGGGTTCCGTACCTCAAAAGAAAAATAAATCGGAACCCTTATAGGAACACTTTGTTGTCCGCCTGTCTGTCTGTCCATCTGTCAAGACCCTTTTTCTCAAGAACACGTGGTGGTATCAAGCTGAAAATAAGAAATCCGAAAACCGTAAATTTGTAATTACATCACAAAAAAAATTACATAATCGGAAAAAAGGGGAAAAATCTTCGAGACTCGATTCCCTTGATGAACGAACTAGGTATATACATACCTACAAGTCTGTACGGAACCCTCGGTACGCGAATCCAACTCGCACTTGGCCGGTATTTTGTATTACATTTTTATTATGTGAATTGATATTCTCAATGAAGAAATATAAAATTAATATTAATATGTTGTACAACAACTAATATAATACACAAGAGGCATCCCACCAGCGAAGCCCGTCAATCACATGGTACATTTGCTTGTAATTGCATATGGATGTAGAATTTGCGAATTGGTAGGTAAGAGAAAGTAAACTGATTTACTTAGCGCGTTCTCATTCCGAATTGAAAATTGTGAAATTCTGATTCTGGATGCGATTTCACTTGCGTTACAATTATGCGAATAAGAAAACAGAGGGAGACTGATGTTCTGATTTCGAAACAACTGATCCCAGTTTTGTATTCTGAATTTTTCCACTATTATCCTACGCAAAAAGCGATTCTCCAGTTGGATTGGCCGAGAAGTGCGTGTTTATGAGTCGGGGATTAATATTTATTAGTTCTCGGGTATCTCGGGTACAACAATAACAGCGAACCGAGGTATCGATGTGTTAGATAGCTTATGAATATCAAGTGAAATTTACATGTCCACTTCGTCTCATACATTCATGCATTTAGCACCTTATACATAGGTATATGTATTTCTTATCGAGTCGATAGTTGGTGTCGCGATTGACAGGGACCGGGCCGGTCGCTGGGGTCGATGAACGATAACACTTCAATAAGTACTTATCGACCGTTTTCTCCTATCTGTTAACAAGGTAAGACAATGTAATCGGTTACCGGATAATAGCTACACAAACAGCCGGTTCCTATATTCCACATTTTCGGCCATTGACTTATGATTAACAGGAAGGATTTGCAGCACCAAGTTCAACAAACCTTATTCGTTATTTCAGAAAATAAAAATCAATTTTGCCACTGGAGGTTGGATATCGAATTTCGATTTGACAACGAGATCGGTTAAAAATCGAATGTAATCAAAAACTGTGCAGATAAAAGTTTGTGTATAAGCAACTGTGGCCAAGGGTACCATAAAATGCTAATACAGGACATAAGCATAAAATACTCTGTATTTCGCTTTATAGTCGCGCTCGAGCTCTTTGCTTCATGACAAAGAATTCCCATAACGAAACCGCAAACGTATATAGCTTTATAGCCAGTCGTCACCCCTTTTTACGGTGCAACAGAAGTGTACCCAACACCAGTCATTTGCGAATTATTGTTACAAAAAAAACGCACCCTCCACTATTCCACCTCTCATGCGGGTCGCGTGCCCCGCGCGTGTCCCACATACCACGCAAATTTAAACATAATAAAAAGGTTGAAATAGACACTCGAAACACGTATAAACTAAACGATGAAACATTTGAATAAATGCTGGCGTGGTTTATGCTTCGAAGGGGTGAGCACTGAGCAGCGAGGGAAGGTGCTAAAGATCAAGGCGAAGCGTCGAGAACACAAATAGCAATATTTGCATAATTAAGTAGCTACGTTTTATAAAGAGTACACCGGTTGATATTTTAAAACCGGATTAGTGACTTATATATCGTTATGGGTTCTTGTGATTACATTTAGGAATATAAATAAATAATGAGAACTGTGTAAATTAATTATCAATACTTACCTACGCAATCAATATAAATTGATAATTTGAAGAAAATATATAAAAGTTCATCGAGAACACACAGTTTACAGAATCCTTTTTTTACCTTTTTCTCCTTCGCCTTTAAAATCCCAAAGACCCCAAACATCTTCATATACATAAATTACATCTCTAATTTATTATTTTACACGGAATATTGAAAAACCTACATAGATTTTGTAAAAAGAAAAAAGGAGTGGTCGTTTAAAGTGATGAACCATTCGTTATTAGCGTAATACCTACTCAGTCGATAAGTGAATACGTTAACCTTTGTTCCCCAATGAAGGGTGTGTGTCCGTTGAATAGGCAATGACATCCCCCAGCGATTTGTAACGAATCTCACCCCTATTCTATGTTTAATAAGCAGATTGTGTTATTTCGTTGTCTAATCAAAGTTTTGTTAAAATATTTACACAACTGCTTGCAATGTGTAATTTAACGCAATGCAACGCTCTCCGCTCGATATACAAAATGACGTAATAAAGTTAAAATAATGACGTAAATAATACTATTACTAATAGGATACCTTCGCAAGATACCGTGAAACTGACGTACGTGTTGGGTCGCTACTCATATCTACGCAATAAGTTAGTTTCGTTGCAGATTGCTTCCGTACTACATGAGTGCTTTAGTGCACGTTCCGTCCACATTGTGTCGGTAATTTAATCGAATAAAAAACATTTAAGTCAGCACTCAGAGCTGATCATGGGAGTGCCTTGGGAGTAGAAGTTTTTAATTGTCAGCCGGCATTCCACTATAATCGTATATTGAATGTTACTGCGCTTCTGATTATATTTACGAGTTGTTGAAAACCACGATGTGAAATAAATGCATCATGACGGTTTTTTATAAATATCAACTAATTGCAATTTGCAATAAAATATTCCTTAAATTAAACGGCTGTTCATAAAATAATAATACTGACATTAAAAAAATCCCACGTTAAGTTCCCATGACATTAATCTTCCCTGTTTTGATTTCTCATTTAATGGCAGATTGCTAAAATTTATATCAAAATATAAATCTCAGATATCTGCCTTAATAGAGTCGGAATAGAGCTGATTTTTGGTTTAGTTTATTTAGATTGGTTATAAAAAAATACGTTGATGGTTGGAGCGTGGAGGACCCGCATGTTTTTTCCCCACACAGGGACTAAACTCACTCGATAGTTTAGGGAAGCAAACCCTAAATAATCAAGGGTGCAAATAGCATATGACGATTCTGTTAACGACTTATTACTTTTGAGTTACGGAAAACGGCAAATTCATGTCAAAGTTAAAAATCCAGGTCCATTTGTATTCGATTAGAATTATAAGTACCTAGCTTTGATATTGTTAATCCTTACTGAACTTATATAAATTTCTGTTTAATGAATGTGGAGTTCGAGAATCTCACAGAACATGTTAGAAGCGGTGTATCTAATGATAATTTTCTAACAAAAATAAACCAAAACTCGAACTTCGGCATTCCTTCTGCAAAACCCATTAACCTATTTTAAAACTAAGGACTATTCTTTTACGGAAACGAATATGTAATGAGCTCATGTTTTTATTCCAACGTTTTGTAAAAAAGTTAGCATCCTAAAAACTAATGAAATTCGACACAAACAAAGGATCGTTAGTTTAGGTTTCTGAATCATGAATGTTTAAACACAACAGACACACATGTAAGCAACACAAAAAACATTATGCTAATTACCAAGTAGAGCAATTAAAAGTTATTTTATGCTATAATTTATGAAGCGGGCTCGTCGCTTATCTAGCAAAATCAATATGGTAATTTGTGAATGAGCTACTGCCAACGGTCAATGTATAAAAATACAGCTCTAGAGCAGCGGGGGTCGGGAAAGCTCAGTGTGTATGAACTACCCGCATAAGAGTTATTAGTGGTGCGCCAATCTAACTACTATTCCCCTTCGACCGAGCTATTTAAAACAAGAGGGTGCGCACACTGAAATGGATCAACAGTTTAATTTAAACAGCTATACAGTCAGCAGCGCAAATTATTTTTTAAATAGAGTCGATTGTTATCCTAATAAAACGAAGAAAGACAATAATACTGTGTAGGTTTTGAATTTAATGAACGCGGTACTAAAAAAGTGATATTTTGATTATAATGAGAGGCAGTATAAAGATGCAAATGAGCTTATGTAGTAGGTTTTTATCAAAATTAATACGTTAATGAACAAAAGGAATGCCATTTAGGTTGATGTTGATTACGCTTCAAAAGCAGTCCTTGACATTGAATACTAATTTCTTTAAATTACCCAAACAAGAGGGAATAATTAACTGTCGGTGTTCAGCTTCGTAGTGTTACACACGTGGTATTATTAACGTTTGTGTATGTGTAGGTGAGTGTTAAAATGATCTATATTTAACTAATTTGCGTGCATCTAAAATGCAAGTCACGTTCAAAAACAAAGCGCCGGCGGCGACCACCGCAGCGCTTTCCGAGAACACACTGGAGCATATTTAGCTCGCAACTTTGAGTGAAAATAATCTCGCTTCACTGACTCTACACCAACAGAGCGACTTCGTAGCGTGAAGTAAACTGACGTGATTCGGTTTTTTAATCCATGGGAAACATACATTTTCCGACACATTATCAAAGAAAACATTAATGTATTGCTCTATTTGAACATTTTATTTATTGTTACACTTCCACTTATTAAGTGCACTTTATTTTTCATGATTACGTGAGAGGTTTTATGAACTTTATTCATAGATAGGGTATTTAATAGTCATCATCATCATCATCATCAGCCTATAATGTCCCGCTGCTGAGCACAGGCCTCCTTTCACAAATGAAGGTGAAAGGGAATGGGCAATACTCCACCACGGGTGCCCACTGCGGATCGGTGGAGGTAGGCTAGTGGTCAACCTACTGTTGGAATATTTCAAGCCGCCTAGTAGGCATCCAACTAGCTTAACGACTATCACAATTAAATGATAACCGGGCCCAACGGCTTTACGTGCCTTCCGAAACACGGAAACGCTCGATTTGAAATACCACTAGGCGGTCACCCATCCAGGTACCGACCACGACAGGCGTAGCTTAACTTTGCCGATCGATTAAGAACGGCTAATCATGCTACACCACGAGCGCTTCACTAATAATAATTACATGTAATTATTACTCGTTGGTTTAAGCCGGGGATGAATTTAACTAGATTTTGTCAAATTCAAGTGTCCATTGTGTTGTTACCTATAAACGTAAGACAAAGGTTGAAAAGAAAATGGGAAATTTATGTAATAAAAGTATTATTTTACCATTACGTTATTTAGATTCCACTAACATCAAGTCACGAAATCATTTAACTTAATTGCTTACTACATTCTAATGTTGAGTAAACTTGACGTCATACCCAAGCGGATTCAAACAATAGCTACTAATCTAGATTCAAAACTTTGGAATTAATTATCTTTGTCTCCGCTATCCTATGGCAGACTGTGATTTCACCATTGTTGACTTTATTGTCCGATTCTGCAGATAGTTGAAAAGTTAGATTGTTTTACTTTACGAATTCCCCAATTTAAACCAAGGTAAAGGTATCCAGTCGCTTGATATCTTTAAAGAACTTTTATCAATCAGTCCTTGACGTATTCATCGTATTTACTAAACATTTTGAGCCGGCTGTGTATGTTTGTGTAGGCAGGCTTCTGATATGATAAGTTCGTCACACCACACATCATGTGCGATTGAAAAAGCTAAGTTATAGATGCGGCAATTTATGAATAATAATATTTTAATAGCAAAACTTTATTACCGTAACAATTTTTATAGCACAATGTTATGTGTTCTTTTTAAAAATCCCCGAAGCGAAATAATATTATTTAATAAAACTGGTAGTTTAAAGTACATAACACAATAAATGTCCATACAGTGTCTCTATCCTTCTTAAATCCTTGTCGTTGCATTATGTACTACCGATATCATTATGTACTCACACAGGATAGGGGTACATAACATTTCCAGTTTACGTTCGCCATAAAACCAATATTTATGCTCTGGTAATAAAGTTCAATTTACACTGATCTGGTGGAGTTTGGTATCTATAGACAGTGAGAAGCAGGGGAAGAGGTCGAGGCTATCTGCTGATAACAGTTGAACCGGCGCGGCGGCGGCGGCGGTGGGTTGACTGAGCCCAAATAAAACGATTCCGATATGGATGACTGTGTGAATATTTACCGGTATGTATTTACATAAGAGAGGCATAGCATCTTTTTGCTCAAAGAGCAGCTCGACGGGTAAAGTCCCTCCACCTTACAGAATACCGCAGCCAAATAATAATGTTATGTTCCTGCGTGTGAGTGTGTTGCAAGTGTCTATATGGCTACGGTAACTGCTTACCATCAGGCGGCCCGTATGCTTGTTTCACGAAAAATTGGGTAACTACATATTT
This sequence comes from Polyploca ridens, assembly GCA_951394255.1. Taxonomy (NCBI): domain Eukaryota; kingdom Metazoa; phylum Arthropoda; class Insecta; order Lepidoptera; family Drepanidae; genus Polyploca; species Polyploca ridens. The sequence goes on from OX596257.1 coordinate 8,292,571, forward strand.
CCATTTCATTATTTCACGATAATTACATTATACAGACTTTACGGAATGATAAAATCTTTCTAAGGCGATAGCTCAGTGGTAGTGAAATTGGATGTCAGAGCGAAGGTCGTGAGTTCAAATTCTACAATGAGCTTGACTTTATGGAAAATTATCCATTAGAAACCTAGCATCATGGTAGAGTATTTTGTAGCTCCCGCCTGCCTGATTGAAAATCTACTGGTGTGATCCGACAAAGCACTTAAAACTCAGTTCCTGTACAGGTTTTGTGGTTATAACCCTCGGTTCACCATCTACTATTACTAGATATGTGGCTAATCATATCGTTTCATGCTTATAGATAAGTTAAAATCTTATCACTCTTTATTATCCTGGAAAATAATGCAAAGCTAATAAAACATTTTTTTTTATACAAGCTTTTTAGTATAATAGTCAACTTAATCATCAGAACATAGAACCAGTCTCTCCATGTCAAGACGAATCAAACGAGCCCAAACTCAATGGGGTTGCGTTCCCATGGCCACCTTCCGACTCCACCATCAGATCAGCTCCATGTCATAATAATATTGCATTGTTATCCGATTAACATTATGCATGCAAAGTTTCAGCTCAATCGGAAACCGGGAAGTGTGTCAAATATAACTTGCAAGATTTAATTACAGACACAGACACCGGTACAAACCAAATAAAAGGTTGTTATAAGTACAATAATGACATAAGTTGCTAAATCCTGAGTGGTGAACTAAACTGTTGCATGAAGAACTCATGCATATTAACATGAGTTTCAAAAGAACCAGCACATGAACTCATCTGGAGCTTGAAGATTGTACACACTAGTTGTGTACTACAGGCTTAAGCTCATCGCTCACTTTGTCAGCACCGCTCCATCGCAGCAGCGACCCGGCACCGCCTTAACTCAATCCAACCACTAGCTGCCAGCGCGCCGCCTGTGAGGTGGCAGCTCGCGGGCGGCGCGGCGCCGGTGAAATTGGTAGCTTGGCTATGGCAAGATACCGCTTGCTGGCGTCACGCAGCAAGGGAGCGGACCGCTAGCTGGAAGCGAGTGGTCAGCAGGACTAGTGGCTTGTAGTGGCAAGCGCGCTTGCCGCGAGGCGTCCACTATTTTATCTAGTCATTGAAAAATTTACTGTAACGCATACGATTTAAAGGCCTCACTCGCATGGCAAGGTAGATGCCGAGGCGTTGCTGCGATGGAGCGATGCTGACATAGTGAGCGATGACCTTTACATTATATTAAAGGTTGCTTCATGACGCGTTCGAAGCTGCACTTACAGGCCGTTTACATAATCCGCCATTACATAATGAGGTATTATGCAAAATAAGTAAAATGTAAAACGTATTGCCAACGATGTTAGATTGCTAGTCATTTCGCTTAAAAGGGTTCTTATATGCGGAACTTCAAAATGATCCTGGGAAAGGACTATAAAAAATGATGACCGTAGGTAGACAAATAATTATTATTATTTTTTTTTTTTTTTTTTTTTATACGACTAAGTCGGTAAACAAGCATACGGCCCGCCTGATGGTAAGCGGTTACCGTAGCCATATGGACGCTTGCAACACACGAAGCATCGCTCACGCGTTACCGACCTTTCCCCCCTCCCCTATGAGCTCTGGCGACCTTACTCACGCGCAGGAACACAACATAAAGTTATTTGGCTGCGGTATTCTATAAGGTGGAGGTACTTCCCCAGTCGAGCTGCTCTTTGAGCGAATAAACGCTATGCTCTACCTCTCTTAAATTATAATTTGGTTTTACTATATGGTAATTCATACATTATAATTATAATGCATAAGTGTTGGTAGTTACTTTGGTGTTACAGACTCGATGTATATTCAGATATCTTTTTGGTTAAAAAGATACGGATAAAAGAATATATGACACGTTCTTATGGATCTACCGAGTAACTATTACTAAAAATACCATATACTTAATAACTAGAAAGATCTTTTTCACAGTGGTTTTATCTTTCAAAAGCATTAGGTACCTACGTCTAAATAAACTACTGTACCCACTGAATTGATATTGTGTAACTATATTTAACTAAAAACTGATTCACGCAAATGACACCTTACGTACCTACCATTGTCGTAATAAGAACACAGATCTCTACTTATCTGAACTAAATGCATAAATAATAATACATAATGTAACGTAATAGATTCTAAAACAGAAAAGCGTTCACTTTTACTTTCGTTGCAACCGCGCCGTCCTCACTTCCCTCTTAAAGAGAGGAGGAATGAGTACACTATTTGTCTCTTTTACTCATGTAAGAAGATAAATAATTCTATCTCTTTTCGACCTCCCTTAGCCTCATCATCATATACCAGTTTGGTTCGCGCTTAGTCATCTTAGGTCAGAGATAGCGAGCGGCTTGAAATGTCATTACATTATATGTATTACTATCCGACTGAATAATGTCCGTAGCAATTTGATTTCGTACGTAACACACATGTAACAAAAGGCATTACATACGATTCAATGATGCAATATGGGATTTTATTTTGCCTCGGCCAAAGTTACATAATGCTAGTGAGTTACCGTATCTAAATGATTTCCATAAGTGTAAAGGCCCTTAGCCAATCCTACAAGCTTCGACTCGATATTTCCAAGGAGAGATTAGATAACAAGTTTTTTTTATCACTATCGAAATAACTTTTGACGGAAAAGGGACTTATCGTAATATAGAAGTCGGTCCATAAAATCAATAATCTACAGAAAGTGTTAATAGGAATACCGTCTCAAATATCACACAGAGATATCAAAGTGTTTATGAACAATTTAGCTTAACATCTTCATCTTACAATCTGAAGTTCTTTTTATTGATGCAACGTGTCAAGTGGGCTTTAGTTCGGCGTAGACCGGAGACTTACATACTACACTCATGTAACATCTTTTGATTTTAAATCTAGCACACAAAACAACGCCTGAGTTATGCCCCTGATATTGCAAGCGTCTATAGGCTACGTTAACCGCTTACGATCGCGGGCCGTATGCTTCTTATGGATACTAATCCATCCATAACTATCCATCCATACTTCGATCATCATCCGTCCATACTAATATCATAAATGCGAAATTAACTCTGTCTGTTTGTTACCTTTTCACGCCTTAACTGCTGAGCCGATCATATGAAATGATGATGAAATTTGGCACGCAGATAGCCTATGATTTGGAAAGACATAGGCTACTTTTTATCCCAGGAATGCCAGTAAACAACTAGTTAAAAAAAATATAAATCGTTTAGCTATTAATATTACTCGTATTATCTTTGTGTTTAGCGATTTGTTACGAAAATTATGCCCACAATTATACAAATAAAACATGAATTAAAACAATTTCATAATTTACATTGTTGTAAAATCCATAATGCGTAGAAAAAATATTTCATCGTTCGTAGCGGGCATACCATAGTATATTATAAAAAATTTGGAGATTTTAAATACATTCTTCGTCTTCATTAAAATACAGCAGTGAATAAATAATATCTGTTAACTAGTAAACACATAATTTACAATAAATTACGAGCCATAATACAATAAATGAAATGCAAACTGAACTCGCGAACTTGCTGTATAATTTTCATAAACTTTGATAGAGGCTAAACTTTGTATAGTACAAATACTTTGAAAATAATAATGACAGACTCTTCTAAGCAAAAACAATCTTCCTAGATGATGTTAGAGTCACACAATTTGTATGGAACTAACTTATTTTCTTTATCATTTTAAATATTATCTAGTGTGACTGTGAGTTGATATTATTATTCAAATCCAAGTAGGTATACGATACACCCCATAGTATTAGTTAACTTTAGTAGAGAATATCGATTATGAGGGCCCGCATGTTTATCAACTCACTATGTAAATAATGATGTTTTTTAACCAGTCGCATATTTGTGTAGTAGCTGATAAATATCATTTAAACAAACATTTACTTACTTCAAAAACGTTTTAGATTTATGTTGCCGTCAAATAGATTAGCAGCAACGAAATATGTGAAATATTTTACGGCTAAAAGCCGATGTGGGGCTACACACCTAGGTTTAGCTAGCTAGAAATAGGTGCAGCCGGTTGCAGTTGGCTAAAATTAGGTGTATACTATGTATCGGCTAAAACTAGGTGTAGCTAAATCAACCGGCTACAATTAGATAACCCAATCCTCGCTAGCTAAAATTAGGTGTGGAATCTCGATGACGACCATCGAGCTATTATTACTTATGACGGCCAATATAAAGATCGATGGCAATCGTTTGACCCACTGACGTCTCATGTGGCATATCTTTGGTATAAATTATTCCCGTTTTAGCCTCTATTTATAGAGTACCAAAGATATATTGCCATTAGTCATTATTTTGAATTGTACTCTAACAAAATATACTAAGGTACTGGTTTCATTATGAAAAAAAATTACCAGGACAGCAGAAGCTTAAAAAAGCTCTCTCTAATACCGCCACCAAAATTTGTTTAAATAAATAGGATACACCTAAGTTTAGCCAACTGCAACCGGCTGCACCTAGTTCTAGCCAGCTAAAGCTATGTGTAGCCGCACTTCGGCTTTTAGCCGTAACATATACATATACTATTTACTTAATGTTATTATGGAAATTCACAAATAAAAATAGAACTTGGTTTTGATGTCGAAAAGGAATATCTTTTACGCAAGTTGAGGCCATTTTAGTGAATCGTTATTGTATCTAGTTTATAAGAATATGTTTACGATTGAGTAAAGTCCTTGGAGTAGAAATGTTTCAAGACAAATCAGCATGAAATACGTGTGGGCAAACACAATCTGAATATGAAAATCACATGAGACTTTTATAAATGACAGATGGAAATTATTCAGCAACGCAATCGTATCTCTGCTCTAAATTTCAAATCGGTAACGGCCGTGTTACATTAATTTCATAGTAATAGTAGTGGTTGCAAAAATGTCGGGTCTTTTATATATTTAATTACTGATTTTATCTGACCATAGTTGTACGAAGCAAATTGTCAATTTCTATGAAGCCTTACATTTAAGGTAAACGCACACTTATCCGAGCCGAACGCGCCAAACGAAACGAATTTTAGAATTTGTATTGAAAATCTTCTCCAGATTCGGACGATTCGACGCGGGCGAGTATGCGAGCTTACATAAAATTTCATATGCAGAATTCTAAAATTCGTTTCGTTCGATGCGTTCGGCGAGTTCGGCTCGGATAAGTGTGCGTTCACCTTTATACTCATTTAATGTCAATTATTACTTTGAAATTTTAGATTATAAAGTAATAAAATAAAGATTTTTTGAATTGAAAAGTTTGACTACGGCACCGCGTTCCGCAATCTCTGCATTCATTTTGGGCTGGAATGTAGGTAAACAGCCGCCCGAGTAGGATAATCGTCACTAGGAAAAACTCTGATTTCCAAAGGTCTCAGAATATAAGAATTAATTGTGCACATTTAATGTATTATTATATGCCAGCAGGCATTATTTCTAAATGTAAGTATCCGTGGCCTCTTGGAGAGCATGGAACCAGCACAGGCATGGGTTAGTTGAGCAACTATATGTTTGGGAAACACTGACATACTTACATAAATATATTTCTGATGATATTGGGCGTGTTTACTTTAGCCTATAATGACATCGACCCCATACCGCCACAATATCATCAGGTCAGCATGCCAACTCATAAGTGGCTATTAACATTTACATATTAAGTATTAATCAGAATAGTAATAGTATGTTGATCATCAGAAACTAGTTGCATTACTACACCATCATGATCTTACGTAATAAATTATTAAACTTATCTTAACAATAGATTCTACCTAGTAATATACATAAGGTCCTATTAAATTAGTGAATTTCCTCTTGAGGGATGAATGTGACCTATACATTAATCCGTGGGAAAAAACAAAATTCCGAAATTGAACTTAACATCAGTACAAAGTATTAACCAATTATAAATTTTTTTTCCGCTGATAATTTTTCTAATATTATTTTTTGATTACTAATGACCTATACATTCTCTCAAGAGGAAATTCACTAATTTATTAGGACCTTATATATTGGCATACATATATTCCATAATATGTGTGCCGAAGTTCATCCAAATTCGTCCAGCCGTTGGCCGATTGAGGCACAAACATCTAACTAAACATCCAAACCTTCACATTTAAATATTAGTGAAATAGAATAATTTAATATTATGCCTAACTAAAAGTTATAAAACTTTTGATGCGAGTAGGCATTCACACGATTAGGAATACATTAACGACACCAAACTGGTAGTCAAACATTAGTAAGCAAGCGGTACTTGCACGTCCAAGGTCAATTGCTCCACGCGGCACCATCACTTCCTCATTGGCAACCAACTTAGCGAGCTTAGGCAACTGCCTCTCACCAGAATTAGGCTCCCAGTTACAACACCGCTTGCTGTCATACATCAACTGGCTACTTGACTCGCTACTTGACTTGCTCGCTTGCTTTGCTACGGCCTACGATGCGCTACGAGTATGGTCGTAGAAACAATGCAATAACGTGCAGTATATGATAAACTTTTTTTTATTGTAGTATTAATTGATGTTTTGCAATTAATAAATGTTTACTTAGAAAAAAATAAGGTGTGAGTTTCCTTGTAACACTTGCAACAGATAAAGCATACCTAAAGTAAAACAAAAAATAGTTCTTCTGTATTAGGTTGACATTTCGGTAATATTGATATGAATAAGACCTTTGACTGAAGATACAATGTTACCAACGGAACTATATTGAATCTAATATCATGAAAACCCTGTCACCATCCATTTATAGTTTTTATCTTCTTATAACCGTACCATATTGGTTAAAAAAACACAAAGATTTTTAAGAATAATATCTGAATTATATGAATGTCACGCACGCACGATACCCCGGAACAAACGTTCGTCCATCGCACACAGCTTTATTATCGAGACACATCCTTCTTGATATTTACGACTCTTAGCACTTAGGATGTATGTAAACAAACCTAATGCACGTATGTATTATTTAATGATTATATTTAAAACAAAATAGGTGGCAGCACATTGAATATGTTAATCCTGTAATAAAATAAATTTACATAAACACAGTAGTATAAGTGGAGCTGGCTCGTTTATCAGCAATGAAACCCAAGGCTGTAGGCACGGTGCGCCCGGTGTCATGTCCAATACGTACTTGATAAACTAGGAACAAAATGTTGCTATCATATCGCGTACCTCCGATTTATCGTTCGTATCATTTGAATTAGTTACATATTTGTAGACGGTTTTTTTTATCTGAAACTAGGTTCCGCCCTGCAGTTTACGTTTTTCCGGGATATGATCTAGGTATGTGCTAGATTTCATTCAAATCAGGTCGTTCACACAAACTTTGCATATGAAGTAAATTATAATTAGCAGGATTACATCTGCTTTGATAGTCGTAATCTAATGACTCTACAATTTTAAACCACTGTCCGATGCCTTATTCACAGTCAAGTAAAACGTCTCTTTGGTAATCACAAATAAGGCCCGACCGCGCAATGTAACATTTTTTTAACAAAACGTACTTATACAATACTTAAAGCCGTATTAAAAAGAAACGGAAATAATTCAGTGGCAGTAAATTTCAGCCTCGACGTCCTTGAGCTGTTATTTACGACAAAACGAGAAAGTGAATTGCGTAGGTACAGCTAGCAGTACAAATTAATGATGCATTTATGTTTATTCGATGGAATAAAGTAAAGGATATTGTACTCTTGCTTGTTCAGTAATGATTTGTTATCATCTGATAATGAGATTGGTTTTTTTTTTGTGTTTTCATTATATTTTCTTATCTATAATTTCTGCACTTGAATTAGTTATAACAATTTTCAATATCAATCACTAAGATGTTTACGAAATGAAGCCCTAAAATAACCCTTTACAATTAGTAAAGGACACTGTTATAAATAAGCTCTTTAAACGAATTTCAACACTTTATTACAATGTGCACTTAATAAAACAAGGTGTGGGGTGCCGGATGTTTGTCCATAACAAACCCAAACCAAAATAGCTTTGGATGTGGTCCCAATATGTGGTCTTTGTTTCAGAATGCGGGCATTATACACCAATTACGATTTAATTACTCACTTTTTCAAACATTTCCAGTAATACATGAATACAACACTTCCGTAAAATTTTGTAAACAATGTGTTCAGCTCTAACAAACACTACTCCCATGACTTGGCAATATTTAGTGCAAATCAACAATCACAGAACAAAGGTATGCGATATCATTCCTGACGTCATAATGTATTATTTTCTTGAATACGGGAAGTTAGGGCGAGTTTCGATTGCTACGAATTGTCTGCCCTTTGTTGAATTAATGTGGTATTCATCACTACAACGTGGAGCATTCCATTTTGCTCTTTATACTTACAGAATGTGACAGGTGACATACAACTGGTATAGTCGTTTATGCCTTATACAGGGATCGATTGAAATGTTGCTACAAAAAACCGGTAAAGACCGAGAAGTGGTTGCGATACAATGGTTGAGCACAATTACATAAAACTTGTCTGTGAATTTTATTACGTACCTATTAATTGTTTATAATATACATTTGAATATCACTACTTTAACTTGCCAAGGATGACGCCTCTTGAAAGCAAAAGCATTTTGTAATAATGAAAGGCTAGAGAAAGAAAATGGCTGCAAAAAATAGAGAAAATAACGTACCTTGAAATCTACATAAATAAAATAGCTTAACAATTTGATCTAAATAAAATGGATCAGCTAGGTAATATGTCTATTTTATTCTTATCGCCCACGGTAATTCAATTTCTCATTAGAATTTAAGAAGATTAAGAAAAACTCTACACGATTAAATTAAATATACATAGGACGTACGACGTTACGTATGGATTAAAACTAGTTTGTGACAGTTTCCATCCCACTTTCCACACTGTTACATTACTATCATATAAGCAGAGGCTGTCGAACACGTTATAAGGTTCTCAATATTTCACGGAACCCTAAAAAACCGATTCGCATTCACAGTATGTTAGTAAACAAAGTACTTGCTTACGCATCGCGCGTATTGCGTAGCGATGCTTATGGTATTTTACATTTAAATAGTTTATGAACAAAGAGCCAGTACTATTAACTAAAGTCAGGGTTAATATACGTCAGTGTATCAAAGGATTTATCTTTTAATCTAATTGACTGTTTAGTAGCGTCGTTCGCACACGATTCTGCCACGATTATAAAAAGCAACACAAACACAATAGTACGATTACATCTGCTTGACAGGATGATCACAGGCACTAAAATGATGGATGCCTGGACTCATAATTTATTGTGTAAGATAGAAACGTGATATTAACTTTTTATCAGTGTGCGTTAATTGATGTCTTGTATGCTGATTGACCATCGTACGTCATTGTACGGCTTTTCATCATGGTTCATAAGCCTGCATGGTCTAGAGGAAATCAAAAAAGCCCCATCAATGTTTGAACGTCTAGGAGCAGACTTTGATGATTGTCGAAGGATTCCATACAGATGAGTTTTTTTTTGTATTTTCATAGATCCGGATTTTAATTCGAAATAAGAGGAAAATAGCACTATATCTATATATTTTAAGCATAATGGATATTTTGAATTTATTCATACATTTTTCATTGAAACGTCAAGTGACAAGTATGCAAAAACAGACTCGCGGTCTCACTTAGGTATGCACACGCGCTCTTACAAATAGAAAATCTATATTTTTTCTTCGTCGCTTTCGGTATCTTTATCTTTTTATGCCTTAAGAAGTAATATAACTTGAATGCTTATTTCAATAAGCATTAATGAAATAAGTTTTGGATAAGAAAAACATTTAGCACGAATGTGTCATAAAAACATATCTTGGGTGGCCTAATCAGTGCCTAAAGCGTCGGTTCAAATCGCGTGATGAATATGTATATTATAATTACGCTAAACATTCACACAATAGTCAAGTATGACTTGCTGTAAGTACCCACAGCTTATTACCCTGTTGCTTTTATTTTTTTCAGAGTGATATGATAATTTGTTTGAGCCTTTTACGTGACTATGCAAATTGTATGGAGTTATGGGCTATGTTCCCTCTTAATTAGAAAGCTTTTTTGTTATTTGATAATGAGATACATATAATATAATGTAGCGGTCGCGAAGGCGGATACCTTATAAGCTGCCATATTTAAATAATGCTGCAAAAACAATCTAAAGACGTGCTGTGAATCCTTGAAGCTCGATAAAAACATAATTTTTGCTACTTTATACACTTCCTTATTTTTTAAGTCAGTACTTTATGAATGTAATTTATAGAGTATTCTAATACATAAATCGAATATCCGGGTCATATTATAAAGCAGCTTTTATTAATTACGTGGGAAATATGATCATTTTTTATGACGTCATTAGGAAACTAGATACCGATGATGAGCTAACATTAATTAATTAAAATATGAAAAATAATAGGATAAATAACTACGAAAAAGTTTCTTTGAATAAAATTATTTTTACGTGAAAATTGAGACTAGCAAGTTGAGAAAAAAAATACACCAAGGAGATACTTGGTTAGGTTAATATATCATGTTATAATCTCTCTCTTGGTTTGTTTATATGTTATTGTTATTATATGTGTAACTAAACTAGTAACATTATTATCACATAGGGCATAAAGTGATATATCTTACAAGGCGGATCAATCACCTATGAACTTAGCTATAAATCGGTCATGCCATGCCACATGATCGTAACAACATGACATAAAGCGTAGGATTTAACGGCGTGTTTCGATAGACACGTAGGTATCTATAGACAATAAGTTGCATAACGCTGCATTGTGGATTACACAGTCGCACTTAGGTAAGTATTGGGTGATTGTAAGCGACAAACTTCTTGTTTTACGACTTTACTCGATATTTATGTACCTACTTACATAAATTCGCAATGCGGAATTTCACTTTCAATTTTACGATCGACGAAATAAGAAAACCGTAGTAGTTTCGATTGTAATCAAATTAATTTTTAATTGATTTTTCACACTTTTATTGGAGAAGTCGAAGAGAAAAGGGAATTTAATTCGCTGACCTTCAGAGCTGCAAAAAAGGTACTAGCTATGCACCGTTTTTTGCTGTTGTCTTCTGTATGTATGGACAAAATTAAGGCTCTGTGATTCTTCGTTGGAACAGGTTTTTCGTCCGTAACGCCCGCGAGTCTGCGCGCCTAACAACGTTCACTCGCTATCAAATAAAAAACTCAAATAAAAACATATATATATATCAATGGCTGCACCCAGTAAAAAACGCAATGCTAATAGCATAAGAAAAAATATACTGGTTTCTTATAATCGTGCTACATACATTAATGTTTATTTAAAGTGTGGTACGTAGGTATTATAATAGTAGGTAAGCTGGTATCCATTTAATTGATCCAAAATAAATTATAACAGAAAATTTACCACAGCTATATTGTTTCTTTCATTAAATACTAAACTAGTTGATAAAAAGTTATGAACAGAGCTTTTAGGAACTAGGATATCATCTATACTAAAAAGTTAATAAATAACGAATATCGAATGTACTAATATGTAATTTTAGAACGTGTTTGCAATAAGAGAGATAAACCTCAAGAAATAATTACGTGTAGGCACCAACACCAAACACTAAGTAAGTCTTATATCACTGAACACAGAAATGTAATGTTTATACACACTAGATAATTAGTATTGATTGTGGATACTATTTATTAACGTTGATTCTCGCGTCGCAACGGATCGAAACGCATCCCTCGCTTCTAAAACCGGTATTTGACCCGAGGTGGTAATTTCAGGGATGCTTTTATAAAAGAACCCATCAGATTGTAATTGCAATTCTTTTTAATGGATCACGATCTCGTTATTGTACTCCGTGTTCACGATAGTCATGAATCATGATCCATCTTAATGCCTAAATAAAATTAGGGTACTTAGTTATCTACTATTTTTGACAATTTGTAAAATTCCAATATTATTAAGAGTCATTAAACTTGACGACGCTTTTGATTTGAATGTACGTATTCTACGTATTGTATATTAAGTATGTACCAAGAACAATAATATATACATTGGTTTATTCTGGTATATCGTTTTATGGAATCGAATAAATATTAAAACATGCTGATAAATGCTATAGTCCTTGACATGTTCCTTGACATTTTGTAAATTTGTTGGTTACAAATTGGAATATCAATTTTGATTTATTGAATGTCCGGCAATAGCATAAATAAAGTATAGAGCTGCGTTTGGTTGAGAAAATATTTTTAATTAGCTTTTCATCCGCGTTTTCGAAATCTTTATCGAATCGAGATGATTTCAATAAAATACCTAATCATCATCAATGTATTTTAAAATAAAAATCGGTATCAAAATACATATTGTATCTACGGAACCTTCAACACAAAACAAGTATCAAGACTTTCGTCGTTTTTTAACAACAACAGGTTACACCAACGAGGGCTGAACAGCCTTATTTAGACGTCACTGGTAGTTGAGATGAGAGAATTTGATCCTCACATTACAAAATGTACCTACCTACTTCATTTAGTGTTTCGGTACCTTTACTCAATATTTTCCATTTTTTTTACACATGTTTGGTAAGGTATAATAAATTAATTTTCATATGAGTGTTTGACAATTGTTTTAACATCCATTGTAGAATTACTCGCTAATTCAAAGCGTACATGTTACACCAACCTAAAATACGTTGCCTAATGATAATAATCAGACCTTGACATTGTCCCTATTTCTACAGGTAGCTTACATCAGCGTGGTAACATAGTGTAAAACACGTCGCCGAGTATCACCTTACAAAACTACGACGATACCTCTTCGGTGATATATCGTGGTTGCGTACGTGCTCAGAAGTTTAAACTTCTGGAGGCATGTACCACCATAACATCGCAATAACAAATATATATTGTGCGTTATACGTCACTGCTGGAACCCCTCACGTATTGTAAACACGCATTGGACGTTTGACAAATTGAAAATGACTGTGAGAATGTGATGATAAGCAGACCGTGCACCTACACGCAATGTGCATACCAAACTGCGCGTCCGTATTCCTGAACGTTCCAACGTGCTACTGCTTGTAATAGCCCAATGCTGTAATAACTGAATACATAATTAATTTATCAAGAATTTCAGTAGTGCCGTAAAAAATTGGTAATGATGATTATTGCCTATAATGATCAACCAGTTACCACGCCCACACAATTTGGCATTCGAATGGCTTGTTCCGTAGTATAATTTATACTTGATTTAAATCACTACATATTTATTAACTTAGATCGAGAATAAGTATGCAGTTGTTTGGCCCGTTCAAATTGGCGATTGAGCACGGTTGCACTGCATGGCCCTGTGTTTATTATTCATTCGACAACCATAGCATGTCCCTTATTCACGATAATGAGAATTAGAATAGGTTTACCCGGTTCACCTCGATGAGTATATGCATTACTGTTAATCATTTCACTGTAAGGTGAGTTGAGTCAGCGAATAATCAAGCATACATTGCTGAAAACAAGTCATAAGCCAAATAATTGTATTGTAAAACGAGCGGTGTACTTAGGTGCGTCAGTTTTAATACAGACTTCGAGCAAATAAGTCTTGAAGTCTTGTCGACGACTTTCCTATAAAGAAAAATAGATTTTGAAATTGTATGCATTAACTTTGATCCGGAACTATACAAAATCTATAATAATGATAGTGTTAATGATAGGCTAAACAAGTACCAGGAGATAAGTATCTAAGGATTACGAAACTACAAACTACAGGCTGATTATGCAACTAACAACTAAACGCTAATCAACAGTTGTGTCAAAAATAAATATCGTAACATAGGAATTTCATAAAAAATGATGTCGATCAACCTGAACGTTATCAAAGACGGAAAAGATTAAGCACACACGAGTATAAGTGCAAGATAGTGGTTATGCCACACTTAGATAAAGCGTTATTAGTTATAGGGGCAATGATTCTCGCCTACTACTGTTGTTAAACGGATTACTGTAATTAAAAATCAAGATGATGTTGCTTTATCTATACGTAATGTAATTGTATGTTTGTTCATAAAGATATCACTTTTTACATCAAATGTGCTATTATAAACAAGGAACTATGAAAATTGTTTGCACTACTTATGCAGTAGACTATTTTTTTAATGAGAATGTAGGATTATTAGTATTATCGTAACTATTATAACATTTTGTAAACATTATTTTAATGAATTTGAACTTTGTATACTATATTCGCAATGGAAATTAAGATAAATGGATCGTACAGGTATTAAATTAATGGTCATTACTATCAATGCATCTCAGGGTGAACTCAATCATCAATCATTGATGTTTCTCAAAATGTAATTACATGACAAGCAAAATGGTAATCTTAATTGCCCGAGATACTTCATTTGTATCTTTGAAAGGAAAACTTGGAATTAATTTGTACATTGCAAGTATGTTTATAATTGTTATTTTATGTCAGAGCTACTGTGCACACATCATGTAATGAAACTTGTCTATCTCGCAAGCAAGTTCTAGGAAGGTGCCGTCGCTACTCAGCTGATGCAGTGAATGTTTACGCAAACAACCGTATTGACTTGCCTGCTTAGCGCTTCGCTTAGATTGTTAATCGTACAGAGGTGCAATCGGTTGCTGATTTTCGTACATAATGCGTTTTTAGAAATTCATGTTCATCCAAATTAATGCGTAGATTATAATTAAACTAATTGTACAACCAGGGCGTTGTTATTGTTTGTTAGAAGACAATTTGATTAAGACCTAATTAAATATCTAAACTTATCCAGATTAAAATACCCAGCATAATTAATCTTAAATGTAGAAGTGGTTTATTTTCTTTGGAACTAATTTTAGAATTTACGTTGGCTTATAACCAAAGAAAACGCGCAGTCTCGAAGCTCATGAATAAACTTAACATTCAGTTTATACTGGCAGATATTTATTGAGGCAGATCCAATACACCTTAAAGCCTATTCGTGAGATAAGGAAGGGAAATAAAAAAATAATGGAGCGCAAAGATTCAATCTATTGAGTAACAATTAATGGAATGGCAATTTATTTGCAGGCACTTACAAATTCCGCATTATAATAATAAATTAAGCTAGAATACGACCCTGTTCAGCGCGGAGCTGACACCTGGGACCGGGGACCGGTCGCACTCGTTCTACAGGCCCACGCAACGCCCGCTCGCCTCTACCACGTCACTTTACATCCCTACCAAAGTACCACTTATTATTACGACCACATTACCACAAACGAAAGTGCACTATCCATTGAAATCTAATAAATGCACCAACCGTTACTTTAGCACCGGACTTTGCAATGGATGTAATATAAATAAAACTCTCAAGAAATTTGTTATAAAATACTGCGTTTGAAAAGCGCAGGTTCTCGAGTAGACACCTACTTAATAACTGCAAGTTAGTTACCAAACTATTTGCATCCGACGGTATTTTTCCTTGAAACGCCTAGGCTTGAACGATACTTTATATTTCACTTGTTCGATCAGAAAAGTCAGATGGTTTTGATCTAGCTCAGAGTTAAGGTGCTTTAATGTATAATCCAGTCAAAATATGTATGCATCTCGCGTTATATGATTTTTTTGACTAGGTGCATAGATATTATTATGACCGGGTTGTAGGTATAAACATCTCTACAACTACTTCTACAAGTACTTAAAATGTAAGCCAAAACTTTTGACTTCTAAATTAGTAGAGCAACATTGTTAACACAAATAATAAAGTTTATTATCTATATTAATGATACCAACGCGTTCTAGTAAAGTGCCTTGGAGTTATTGACATACTTTCATTCGCGAAGATAACATATGGAACTCTGATAAGCGTAATCCATAACTTTTGTTTTCACCTACTTATCAATTACGCATTTATCTTAATGTTCTCATATACGATCCCAACATGACATATAAGGAGACACGCTGAGGCTTTACGGAAGTGACGCAAGTCTTCCGTCTGGACCGACTTCCGCTCGGAAGCGGCGAGTTTCCTGAGACGCGGACCAACGAGGCCGTACTGACGTTCCGCTTTGTTATATTTGTATTGATTAATTAGTATTCGCTTATCTGTACCACCTCTAGATATCGCATGATGATGAACGATTAATTTGCAGATATGTTATATCTCAGGAATCAGGATCAAACTATGCGACTTTCCGCATGTATCTTTTTAGATTGTCTGTACTAGATATATACCTATGTGTGTATATTATCATTCTTTCCAACCTTTTTTTTCTATTAGCATGGGGAAATCATAGGATACCCGTCCGTCCTGTGTCATGTGTGTCCTGTCAATGCGACCAGACTAGGTCGTTGTGATCGCCTCAAAGATCAGAATCATTTAGGATAAGTAACTGGTGTTTCATGGGACGAATATTTCATTTAAGCATAAGTGGATCTCATTTGTCTCAAATCAGAATCTGCACGCCTTTGTGTCATCAACGCTGATAATGAACAGATGTTTGTTCAATCCACCCACAGTGTACTTTCAGAGCCCGCACGAGTATGTGTGTTTCTACTTACCTCTAGGGTAGACATTTTTGAGCATGGTAGTTCCAGTTGATTTGTCACTTTGATAGGCATGTTGAGCACAATACATGAGGTTCCCTGATATAGCATGATGGAAATTAGCCTGGACGATTCTCACTGGGAAACCATATATGGTGCAACGGATGACCCGGAATCCACTCCACCGTGTTGCGAACGAGAACGTCTACGACCAGATCGAGTCCTACCAAGCTCGGTGATTTGAGGGCCGTTTCTCACCGGCAGCGGCAGAAGCGTCTGGAGTAATGGAATCTCCCAGTGTATTCATAGGTTATGGCACCATTGCAGCCCCCGTGGATACTTCCGCTTGCGGTTTTGCGGATTCAGGCTACCCTTGATTCTAGAGAACTCTTTTGAAACTAAAAACAGCCCGGAAATCCATTTCCTCGAGGGCTTCAACGGAGGGCTCATCCAAGGCCATTGTTACAGTGTAATCGGCCTTGTCCTACTTACTGTTACGAATATATTATTAGTGCTCCCTAGAAAGTCCTACATTTTGTACCCTTATAAAATGGAGGGATCCTCAACAGTGCTCGCTTCCCTCTTGCTATGACCGTGGGTTTAAGCAGTTCAACCTCCAGTGTTATGGAGATCACCTGAGGCCATGGCGGAAGTTTTGGAATTTCCCATCTCACTCGATCTATTATCGGCTGTCTATTTTAATTAGTTAGGAGGTTTATGGGAGTCTTAAAATCTTGGTCTGACACCACTTTCACCTATCTATATGATTACATTGTTTATAGCTTACTGTACCGCATCTGCTCTTCACTCATGTGACTCACATAGCAAACTCCCGCTCACAAAGTACCAGCAATTTCCCTGTTTTTGGACATTAGTAATATCAGCTACCTATCAGCCACGCCTCCACAAAATAGAAAGAAAGAAAGAAAGAAAAAAGATTTATTCAAGATAACACCTTTGATTGGAGATAGCAGGTGTAGCTCTCAGTTAGAGAGATCTGATTTAAAAGACATGAAATGCAGGAGTTCACTGTCTTCAGATACCACATGTCGCAAATCAACGCCCATGCACAGTACACCGGCCCGTAGCCCTCCCAACCAAAAGGAGTGAAGATTCCTTCCCGATAACAAGACCACAAAGGTACACGTAGAGGTAGTGCTGTCGACTGTACCCCGTCTGTAGTAGATGCAGTTATAAGGAATTTAAAGTAATGACAAATATAAAATATATTTTCACATATTCATCAAAAAATACAAAGACGGATGTGACATAATCAAGTGAACTTGATTTGAGTACCTATCTCAACTCGTAATTCCTGAGTAAATAGCACAATCAGTCAGTGCCATTCAAAACATGTTTTTACATCTTTAAACTAACAACGTAATAATCTATGTATACTACTTCCTGTTTTAGTTTTTAGGACGGAACTAAATAAGTTTTGATTAATATTGTTCGCTTCCTGGATTACTTGTAACACAGTTTGTGTTGTAGTTTTTTGAGTATACGTAATAATTCAACAAAGCTTTTGCTCTATCAATTAAAGTAATCGTACATAAGGCCTATTAGGGCCTTAATTGAATAAATACTTTTTGATTTGATTTGAAAGCTCATAGAGACACATTACAGTTTACAACAATCTTCTAAGTGTCGCTGCAAAAAGCGCAGAACTGTGATTGAAAAATTCATTGATTGATCGGAAACTATTATACGTAGACACATTACAATTTTATTTTATATTAGTTTAGTTACGCTTGCATTTATGAGGTATGGATCAACATGATTGGAGCCTGAGGCGAACATACGGACTGTCCATTGTATAATGTCTTATGCATAACAGCTTTAAGTTCCTGACTCCGATGAAACATGACGTAACAGTTGTGTAACCTGACCCCTAGCCAATGTCTGTGAGGGTATTTGCAGTGCCAATATTTTCGCAAAGCAACTTTGGTATTTAAATGCCTTATGTAAATATCAATCTTTGTATGAAACTAGTGTCTTCTTGTTACTTGAGTCGACAATCAGCTTTTGGCCTTGCGTTTGGAATGAGTCTTAAATTACACTTTATTGGTTACATTTCATCACGCACTGCAACAAGCAAGCACACAAAATTACTTAAATAAAAAGCAGTATTTATGAACGTTTGAAATATCTGAAGATTAAAGCAAGGATTACATTATTGTTCCATAAGTTACTACTGTAAAAATAATATGCACTTCGCCGTAATTCATTATTCCACAAATATCCATATATTTTACTTCAGTGCCATTCACTTTTACCAATTGTTTGACCAAAAGTTGTAATATCACTTGCTTTTCTGTACATAGAAACCAGAAATTAGGAACGAAACATTAAATATATCTACCACATCAAGTGAATGTCATAAAGATAAAACAGGATTTATAAACGAGTCTGCTGGTATAATCATATTAACCATTCTGTAACAATAAATAATGCACTCGATAGTAACCTTTATATGTAGCGAATTAAAATCTTAATTTTGCAGATACGTGGAACTGTCAACAGACTGATATGGGCATGGGCATGCCAAGTGCGCAGTTTTGTTACTTTATTGCGAACAGATGTCAACACAGGCGTGCATTAACGTCTAAATGCTGCAAAAACTAGCTGTTACAGAACATACACACCTTCATATAGTTCATTTATACGTCATTATTATTGTAAGTCGAAACATTTCTGTGACGCGCACAAATATTTACCAGATATTTCTGGTAACCTTCTGGCCAACGCGTAATTATGGCGCAAAACTTGATCGGTTCGTTGAACTCTTAAAAGCCAGATTTTAGTATTAAAGTTTTAGTATGTTTTCAGTAAAGCCTTTAGAATGCATGAGAGGTGATAGTTCGAGCGTTATCCTCAAGATGACTCAGTGACATTATCTCTACATCGTTTCATGCAATATCTATAAAATCGGTTCTTTGGCTCACTTTTAGCATTAGCTCACTTTATTGTTTTTAAGTTAGGGTTTATATTTATATTATCCATTTATGGTATTTGAATACCTATCCACGTTTTACAAATATTTAACATGTTATGGCTCTACTTTTCTACGTGTATTTTCCAAAACCTCCAATCTGTTTTAGTGTAGGAACCTTCTATTGTAATTAAATGATGCTCAACCCATTATCGGGTAACATAATGGCAAAACAAAAAGTTGTTTGAGGTCAAAATTGATTCAACACTGAGTAATATATCACCGCGCAAAGGAAGTATCGACACATCGTTTAGTTAATCGAATATTTTCGAAATGATCAATTTTGGCTTGATTGCTCAACATTTTTGCAACTTCTGACGCAGAGTTGTCAGGCAACTCTTGCAGTGGATCTTGTTCTATTAACATAAGATCGTACGTGTCAGGTTTATGTCGGCAAAGGACATCACACTGGTGTCTGTAGTTGAAGTATGCCCCGAGCCAAGCCGAGCACGTAAATAAATATCAGTAAGAGATATTATTCTTTTGTCTTACTGTCCGATAACACCAAAGATGAGGTGACAAAAAGTCCAATTCTGTTTCAAATCTTGACTTTCAAACGGCTTATCCGTCAGACTCACGTCAAAATGTCAGCACATCAGTAGACAAAGTCAAGTCCAAGGTAGTGTATTTTGAATGATCATTGATCACCTACAAAACTGGCTGATCTCCAAAAACTATTTGGAATTTTGCTCCAAATATTTGACCGTACATTTATTTTATAGAACAGTCGAGTTCCGTTACGTATTTAGAAATAAAAACATTTTTGTTGTTTGATTTTGAGTTTGATCAAAGATTAAGAACAATAAAAATAACTAAATTTTTTCATAACTTTTTTATAAGACCACTATATGTAAGTTAGATGTGTGCGTAATAATTATGCAAAAAACATAGGCGAATAAAATTTATAGAATATTATATTATTTATTCTGTGGTTTATGTCAAAGTTGCGCGAGAGTTTAGTTGGTAAGGCTTACACTATAACAACATATATACATAACATACATTTTCATCAATCATCATTCATCGAATCACATGCGGCTTTTTTACGATGGATGGGCATTTGTTTACCAACAATCTCGCAACTATGTGATGAGATTTCCGAAGGTGGTAACCACCAAAGCCTAGAAGGAAACTGATGCTAGAGTATAGCTGCCAGTAGGTGTTTTTAGATAGATTTTGATTACGGAGGGCAGGTTAACAAAGTGACTCTACCAACGGTTCGTAATACACTTAAACTGATAAATCTCGGACAAGAAACTTAGCAAAGCCATGTGGAACAAAATTAATTCATTAAAAATATTTTGTATACATAAGTTATTAGATATAATTTACAAATTGTATGGTATAATAGGCTGCGAGGCGGACAATTCATTCAAATGCGTTCTTGTCATCTATAAAATCAGGAACTTTATAGTTAACGAAAGGGTCTTATCTTATAACCCGTATTGAATCTAGTGTCTCTTTGAATCTGTAGATATAGGTATAGGCTTCCATCATGCTATGGTTTCCTCGCGATATTTTCCATAACCGAAAGTTCAAGCACATTGTAGGATTCGAATTCTCGACATTAGACATCATTTTGATCAATGCATAACGACGTCACATCACTTAAGTCTCACGTCATTCACATCAAAGTTGTAGGACGTCAGTCACCGTCACGGCACGTCACGGCGGTCATTTTAAATGGAGTGATTTATCAGCATCGTGACTGCTATGTGGGGACCTTCATTTCCCAAGCAAAAATATTATACATTTTATAACCTTACTCATTTTACAGAGTGTGCCGTTTGAGTTACACGTGGGGTAACCTAAGCCGTTGTATAAGCCATTCAGCAGCGTTGCTCGCAACTCCTCGCGTCGGCAATTTCAACCAGCCGCACTCAACACTGAGCTCAAGATCATGTTACTATAAACAGGAAACCTTTAAAAGTGTTTAAGAACCTATCCATGAAATAACTTAAAGGTAATGGTTTTGTTTGTTGTTGCCGGCCGACTCTTGTAACCATTTATATAATAACAGATAGCATGAAACAGGAAATAGAGCTCTATGTAATATAATAATACTGCTGGCTGTTATAACGTGGTTGTTACTTTGTAACATTTACGTGCGAATGGAATCAAATTATGCTTCAAGCCTACTGACAGTTCAAACGGTCAGATAAGACACCCATTTGCCACATCCTTATTCCAAGGACAATCGGCTCGCCACCGACAGACGCCCGCGCCGCGCCCGCCGCCGGCAAATCGCGAATGAAATGCTAATTCGTTCGCGATTTGCCGAGCAGATTTGCAGAGAATACCTTATGCGATCTTTAAAAAAACGCTATACCTACATACTTAAGACTGCCATAGGAAAATGCCAAAGATAAATATGGCGCAGGACATTTTAAGTACATACATGGATGTCCAATTACCGTTGTTCATTATTTGGTCACAAATGGAGATTAATGAGAACTGGTTTGCATGATAAATGATTTTGTGGTAGGTAATATTTACAATGTCGAATTCGCTGACCTATATTTAAACTAGACTAATTATTTTATTCGTTTGGTTTTGAATGCTATCAGTGCTATCACTAACTCGGTGTGTAAATTCGAAAATTCAGAGCTTTCAAGTTTTCAAGTTTTAACATATTTTTTTGTGAATATTGTACATATACATACCTACCATATTTAAGCTCGTTTTATGTATGTAGGTGTGTGTTTCGTGCTCCCTAAGCGCCGGCCGAATATCACGACCACGTCACCACGCTAGCTTGCTGGGAACCTTGCCGTCAATCGGAAGCAGCGGCAGACTTGAGGAAATTTTCTATATACCTATTGATTGCAATGTCTACATATTTGTTGTAAATAAATGTATAGTAACCAAACATAAACACAACAAGTACGTTCAATATTAATTAATAATGGAATCGCTTTAAATAGGCACTTACTATGTTTACTATACTATAAATATCTCAACCCATTAATCCACTGAAGGAAAGATAAACAAGATTTGCAAAATATAAAAGCGGGTCGTTGGCAACATCAGCGTTCTGTATCCGCCAAAAATAAAGTCCTTGACCTTCGTGATCCGAGTATATCTCATTTAAAAATAAAAGTAGCCATGAACTTCTCAAAATATAAGTACCGAGTACATTGCTAGTGCATGTAGGAAACTCGTTGTCGCCGTCCGAAGGCGGGCGGCCTTCGGTGGTTCACGAACAAGGCTCCTTTTGTGTCGGCGCGGGCGTCGGCGTCGCAGGAGCACAAACGAGCACATACGAGCACATGCGATACATGCCCTCTACTCCAATGAAGATTGAGGAAGGAAACCGCTCAAGATTAGATAATTAATGTGTATCTACAGGTTGAATAAATGCATAGTATCATTATAGGTGACTATCTAAGTATGAAATTCCTTGAATTATAAATAATAATAGCTATTAAAAACGAGATCGTAATAAGTAGTGTTGCTTTTTATCCTAGGAAAAGTGTTGTTTGTTACTATAAAAACGACTCGGCAAGCAAATAAAATGAGAAACATAGGTGTGAAATATAGGTGTACATACATATGTATACGTTTTATGAATTTGCAATTTTCAAATTACCTATCTCTTTTCTAAAGGGTTTTATCACAACGTTACGTACTAGGCATGTAATATAATCTCTAGTTACTTACCGCCCTCAGAAATATATCAAGAGAAACGAAACTACTTTGACTGAAAACTAGAGACAAAGGATAATGAAACTCAAATTAATAAAATACTAAATTCGTGGACTGTAATCTGGATTAAATACCGTCTCAACTCAACCGACCAATTGAATTTTTAATACAAGCTGTCCACCGCGGTTTCACCCGCGTTTCCGGGATAAAATGTAGCATATGTCTAATAGAGCCATTTGTTAACGTTCATAAGTGCCTTATCAGAGCCTAAATTGAATAAATGCTTTTTGAATTTGAATTTGAATTATATCCTCCTCATGCCATAGGCTACCTGCGTACCTTTCATCACGATTATTTATTTGATTGTCGTTGATACGTCAAGAAGATACATATAAACTTAGAAATTCACTTTCGCATAAGAAAGCGTAATTTAATGATTTCTTCAGGAGTAATAAGTAAGCTGATGATATTCAAACAGAACATTTCACGTCCAATCATCGTGAAATAACCTTTGTTTCTGTAAATAGATTGAAGTCGTATTTCTTGTTCGCGGCCGCGGCACCAATTAACCCGGGAGGGTTCCGAACAGCGACTCTTTGTTCCTCGCTTAAATTTGGCACGTCTCGACTATTCAGTCCACTCGAACGGCATCATAAGTAGACGGAATTTGTTACAAACAAATGCGACTTTATATGGACTATATCTTAATGGGAACGCTCAAACATTTTTTTATAAAATGAATTTGAATAACTTGTTCGTCCTGTCCTTTTCATGAAGTTATTGAACATGTTTACCTTTTTGGCGTCTAAAATAAAGTACAGGTGTCCCAAGAATTAGTGTCAATCGAAAGTCAGGTAGAGCACCTTTAGAGGTAGTACACACGGCAACACATCAAGCTATACATTTCCAGTATAAGCTGATCTCGCATTGTATTTCCGTACAATGAGAGGTCAGCTTATATTGGAAATGTATAGCTTGATCTGTAGCCGTGTGTACCAGAATCACTACCATGTATGTTCCGCGATTTTTGTAGTCTTCGAGTTTTGATAATTTTTCATATTTTTTGCTCTATATTTTATACTTTGACATAAAATTCATAGTGACTTGAATAGTCGAGATACATATGTGATTTATTTGACTAAATCAGCTAAATATTGAACCTACCTAGCAGATACTTAAATATTTGCTATCATATAATTGTAACCATTGCGTTTAAAAAATGAGTTACTAATTTCTACTCCTGAATACTTCCTAATTCTATAAGGGCGATTTAAAAATAAATGTAATTTTCAGACTTTTATTTTTCATTACTGTTTTACGAAATAGTCACCTCTACGGAAACAAATGTTTATGCATTCGCTATCACTATTCAACTAACTGAGAGTGAAAATCTCGCATGTATTTATTACCTTTAGGCTTCCGATTGCAACTAATTCTTGGGACACCGTGTATACTTAGGTACTTACTAACTTAATATAATATGTATAACTAAAGTTATGTGTGTGAGAAATATTCAAACAGATTAAACCTAATGAGCTCGCACTTTCTGTAGAGTTACCAGAGCGAGCCGCGCGGGTTGCAGGACCAGTTTTTAGGTTCCCCCTTGGTATGGATAACAACTTCTAAATTATAAGGCTGATGCCAAAATATAAAACACTGTCTCTCCTCAAATACAGGTCGTTATTTTGGTCAGCGACGAGCGACTCAGGGTCGATAATACAAATGATACTGGTGCTAAAAAAAATATAAAAAAAATACTTTATTTTTTTTTTTAATAATAGAAATTAAAAAAATAAAATTTTGAAAATCATGTAATAAGCTAAAGTGTAGACATAATACTCAACGGGAGTACGAGGGAGTAAAGGGGTGGGGCGATGGCGGCTTGCGCCTAGCTCTAGTCTGTGCACGTGCCTAGTAACCATACTTTGCAGTAATTTTATTTGAAATTGAATAAGGTATTTCTCAACATATTTACAGTATTTAATGGAATTAAGTCCATTTTTGGGGAATATATATTTTGTACTACCGCTCCTGGGTCGCTTGTCGCCGACCAAAACAACAGCCTGTATAATTCTCGTCAAAACGTGTTTTGTGCATTCGCATATTAATAATATTATTGTCAGTGGAAATAAACGCTAAAATATTTACATAAAGTAAGAATACCCGGATAACATTTTATATGATTTGATTCAACTTAGCAACTATGCAATAGTATATAATGCTTTATTTTATGCGGCTTAAAGTTCAAAGTTCAATCAAAATTCAAGAGTATTTTTACTGGTCGTTTATTTATTATTAAAGACGTTATAAATTAGAAAAAGTATTATACTTATTTTATTAATAACCAATTAAGTGTTGAAACAACTATGTTGAATTATGTAGGTAGTTATAAGTTATAGGTTATATTATTAAAATATTATTTACGATGACTTTGTTTCATGGTTGTCCACATAGCTTGTAGCTGGGAGTGTCATATCCGCACAATGAGCGTTGAACAGTAGGAACTAAAACTGCATCTCTTCCTCGTACGGATATAGACGAGGTCGTCAGGTCTTCCTGAACAATAATCAATGTATATTACTTCCTACTTGTCACATAGTTGTACGAACCCTGGTGATTAAAAGGTCAACGACCGCAGAACCTAGGAAAAGAATGACAAATATTAAGCCTTGACATTTGCATCTAACGCAGTCTTTAGAACGCCAGCGTCAGTACTGTGACGCCAGTCAGTCAAACTCAATTCAAGTTTTGAGTCGATATTAAAACTATTGAATTTGAATCCTGGACATAATGTTTATTTTCGATTTACCCAATCTCTTCTGGAGACTTGACTCAAGTATTGCTTCTCGTTCCATAGTACAGCCCTAAACCTTACCTAGTAACTAAAAATTATAATGTTAATTTTCAAAAGTTATTTTGTTGGTTGTAGGCATCAAATTACATTAGATTGAGTTGAAAATACAAATTAACTAAGAATTTTCTTACGGGAGATGTTTCGAGATGAAGAAAACATCATCTGCATATTCGAGAAGCCAATCAAACTTATTTAAAAGGATGCCGAAATCCTTCACGTTGTTTGGGACAAGTGCCCTAGCAGCAGGGACTTTTGTAGGCTGTCAACAAAACAACTCACATATAAGTTCCTAATAACCATAATAATAAAGTCCTATGCATATAATATTTAGTAGCTTTTTAAATGTACAAGTTGTAAGCAGATACTCCGTAGCGTCTGGAGGACAATGCGTCGGGACGCGTTTGGGAAGTGCGTGACTAGCCTTACAACTTGCGGTTGTCGATAGAGATGTACAGATCTGCGTTGAAAAACATCGCTTCATATCGATATATTTTCAACATATTAAGTCTTCGTATTTATTTCATTATCAAAAAGGCACTGTAACTAGTTGATCTAGGATATAATTTATCGATATTGTTTCATTTACTTCGACTAGAAAAACTTGACGAGACGACGTAGTTACGACATTTTATGATATGAAATATTTTTCATTGTCTTCTTTTCCATTTTTCCGACGAATACGTACGAAACATATATCAGGTGATTGGAAAAATATTCCGTAACCACTCGATGAAATACTATCGATGAGAGTTCACCACTATTGTGGTAGGCTTCGCGCGGCTGGCCTGGCATACTATAAAAGTGCATTGTACACCTCTTGGAAATCATACTACGTCATCTGTACGTATTTACATACCAGTTGAGCTTGATTGTGATATTTACTGCTTGAGGCACACAGACAACTTGCTTTATTAAAATATTTATACTCCGTGTACATAATATTTATAATTACAGGTATAGAAACGATTAAAGAAAATATTTATTATTGGAGTTCCAATTGGTTTAATTTTATGTTAAATTGAAAAACATCGACATGCTCTTCACACACACACAGAAAAATAAAATTACACTTTTTTACACATTTTGATAGATCTGATGAGTTCAATACTACAAGAACTATTGAATAACAAAAAAGCAATGAACAGTGAATACATTTTTCACCTTACTCCCATGTGACGGTAGCGAAACGGCCAAGCCACAAATTTTGACTACGGTGTGTAGAGGTTGTGAAGTTAGGGCTTATAGAGTAAGTGCATGTAGTTATAAGCTTGGCTCTACATGAGATCTGATAACTTTTTGACAGTACGAGCCATATGTCTTGGCGGCAACATTTTACATGAAAATGTTTTTGGTGGGATTCATAATTACAACATGCATCGGATTAAAAGGTCACAAATAGCTCTAGGCCACAAAAATGTTGTCACAAACCTTCAGATACTTCTAAAGTATTCTTGACCCTACACCAATTCTAATAATTTTACAGAATTAACACATATCTTATTTAACAACTGGGTATTATTAATATTACAATTTAAATTCATACAAACCCTTCAGTTTGCTAAAAATATTTCTGTATAAAACATACTAATCTAATATGATGATAAAATTAGGCCAACAATATTCTTAGTTGGCTGTGGGATATTTGAGATAATGTAAAAGCTGTAATGGCCACCCATACAAAAACCACATTGTCCCCATATTGTCCCAAAGATCGATCAATGTATCAGCTAGGTAGATAAGTAGGTGTACTTCATGCGGGCGAAGCTAGACACAATACTGTTTTCAAAGTTTTAAGTAAAAAATATATTTATGTATTCATAATTTGCATTCCACACTACAGTCGACGACATACATATATATACTTTATTAAATTCAAAAGCATTTTTTTATTCGCACAGTATAGATTCAAATGTTGAAATATTACACGAGTCGTAATAGTATGTTAAAAGTGCTTAATATCTCATATTTACTATATTGATTAAAATTACTGAGTTTAAGAGAAGATCGTTGATGAATTTCGCTGAGTGTGTATACGTACATAACTTTATGGACTCTATGTTGGGTACCGTACTATTTAATTATGTATTATAGGTATCACATACAAGCAATTATCAGCAGCTTGATTGTAGAATTAGTTTCGTATTGGTTCAAGTCAAGTTTTGAGTCCATATTAAAACAATTGAATTTGGAACCTGCACAGATGATTTATGGTTCATTTTCGATTAACACGATCGAGACTTCATCTGAGTTTTGATCTCGTTCTATGATGCAGGCCTTAGCTTATTCTGGATAAGGACATAGGGTAATTTTTATCCCGGGAAAGCAATATAACCCTCGGGTACGCGGTTGAAAGCGCGGGGCGCAACTAGTTCTTAAGAGGAAAGGATGGCTGCAAGAAATTTGAAAAGTAGGTATTTAACAAATCTATTGCTGTCGCGCTGTTGCTGGGATATAAATGTATGAGGGACGATAGAGACAACTGCAGCTTGGATCGATTATACCTATTTAAAATAGACGAAATCGCTATTTCGTAATCCCCAGTTTCCTCCTCTAATACTGGATCGTTTTTTTTTTTTCAAGAATAGTAATAAGAAGGGCCTTGGCTATGTCTGTTGGTTTTCCGTTTATTTTTTATATTCGTCAAATTTGTTTGATGGACGTCTGATAAGGGCAGTAAAAATGGACAGGTTTTGTGATTTTAGATGGCTCCTAATTCTTATTATAATTAATTTATGGAGAAAAACACAATCGAGGGACATACAGTGGTACCTACAGATTGCATGGTAAAATAATCATTGCTCTAGTGTCATTATCCAGAGAGGAAACTGAGGATTACGTTTGTATGGAACAAACGCCACCAGCGTTTCCTCTTAATATGCTAAAGAATCGTGATAATTAACCTATAGGGATAAATTCAACAGGAAAACTATTTTCTGGAATATGCTACTATACCTACATTGAATAACAAAGGCTTATTGAAAATTGTATTGGATTCGAAGTAACTAATTTCTATCTAATTTCAAGTATAATAAGTTAATGGGTAAACATGAACTGATACTTGGTGCAATTAGAAGATACTTCGAGTAAATAATACGTTCCGTGAAATTGTCACCAGACACAATTTCGACATAATGAAATGTACACTTGCCAAATATTTTCCGTTGCTTTGCATGCCTCATTCCATTCCTACAGAAAGCCAAACCACGTACGAGTGTAATCAAAGAAATCCGCTTGTATTTACGTGATCGCATTTCGAAAAGAGATTTTTACTTCGCATGTCTGTAACGAATTTACTAATACATTATATTGAAAAGCTGATGTATTCTACAGCTATACGTCGGATTCTGAAATCTGAGCTGCTCGACCCAACCGATTTAGCAGAGCAGGATGTAGAGAATATTTTCTAGAATATCACAAAAACATAATGCCAAAAGTAATTTACGTTGTCAAGTGGTTATTTATTATTAACCACACACCATATTTATGGCCCATTAGGGTTCTCCAACCGAATGTGCTCAAGGGCGAGAAATTCAATAACAAATTCTTCAAAACTTCATAAGAAGGGTCGTAGAAAATTTTCCGTTGTCACCACTGTGAAGCAGTATTTTTTGTAGGACCCGTCAACCCCACTCACTTAAAAAAAACAAAACAGAGTAGTGCTGTTTTTGTTTTGGGATTTATATCGATATAATATTAAAGATGTTATTTATTAATTTCCGTAATAAAATATTGCGGAAGTTTATAAGTAGGTACGGAAATATAATTATCGAAGGCGCAGGTTAAAAACCTATTACAAAGTTGTTTACGATTCTTTAATTGGCCATCGATCGACACTATGAGATGAGCCATATGATATGATTCACTCGTTCTATTGTGCCATGTTTATAAGTTTATTAAATAGGTTTGATCCTTATGATCAATATTATCGATTGTTGCATAAAAAACTGTATTTTTTGTAATTCCTTAAGTTTAACGTTGAATGACTTTAATATACATTATAATGATAATCTCGAGAGCCCGTTTATTTAAATGTGCCTATCATAATTAATTCTGTATTCTTCTACACATTAATTTTTTTTCAAATACTGAAGATTTAGACCGAGAGATACTGGCACAAATTTCGTGGTCATTTTTACCAGTATGGCGCCCCTTTGGAATTATCGGAAAAGTATGGCATGGTGATTTTCATGAATGACTACTCGACGATGATTAGCTATGCAAAAATTAGACTGGTACAAATAATATAATAATAATACTTTATTGAAACCATCTTAATAACTAGCTTAAGTCTACAACATTTCATTTTAATACGCGCAACTGCCTATTTCTTATTCATCGACTATCGGAAAATACAAAAATTTTATGGAACAAATCGTTCGACACTCGTAATTTACCCGACACGTTCGATTGACGCCCACGCGATTGGGCCGCCGGTACCAGCGCTATGACCATCATATTCCTTTTCGTCATTACGTCATTAGACCCCTGAAGGGTCGCCATACTGGTACAAATGACCAGGAAATTTGTGCCAGTATCTCCCGGTCTAATTGGTTTGCTGCAAGCTAATCGAAAGAAAACATTCATTTGCAAATACGTAATAAATTACGTTGAATCTAAAATAAAGTAGAATACTTTCTACGAATGCGTTCTATTGTATGTTTTATATTATAATATACTTATTTTATTATTATAGGCACATTTATCACGATCTGATTTACCTATTAATGGTATGTATAAGAGATTATAAAATAGGCAATATTTTATAATCTCTTCTATTTTTTAACAACTACTTCTATTTCGTTATTCTGTATAATCATGTGGTGTAATTATCGATGTCGATAGCGTGTTATATCCCAGCACTAAACGCATTGCCTGCGGGAGTCAACACACAAGTGCAGTGCAGGGTTGAGTTAGGTCAGGCGACACACTCCGCTGCACATGTATATGACGCGACAAAACTAACGTCTCACAAACAATACGACCTGACCTATGGAGGAGCTTTTTTTGCCCGTCATTAGACACAGATTTGAATAGATCTTTAAAGGTTACATGATTTGAATATTGAATTACAGTTGCATGCTTCTTGTATGTGTAATTTTAGATTTATAATGTGAGTTCGCAACTTTGAAAACTCAAGATGGAATATCATTTTATATACCTACCCGAACCAAAGTAGGTACTACTTACCTACTCTTAATATCCAAATTATTTACGTATGGATAGAGCAACAAGGGCTGGAAAAGTCAAAAACTACTAAAAATATTGATAAGCAAGGTATCTTCAAATAGAAGGAGAAACAGACTGTTCAATGCAAAGCTCAAACTACAAGATCTAGAAACTAGCGCCTAGGTTCCATAAACGAAACTGAAACTGTAGGGCGGAACGCTTGTACCAGGATAGATTTGCTCTTAGGTTATGATGCCATAGATAGAACCTACCTACTATCATAGAATGAGGACATTCTTAGTACATAGTTTTGTTGTGATAGGTCACAAGAAGTGAGGCAGCCACTAAGAAGCCATTATGCGAAATCCACCCCCCACGGAGCGGGCGATGCCGCAGGGTGCAAGCAATCTAGTGCACGACAAAATTATATTACCCTTAATAAATTACTACCGACATAATATCAGTTTAAACACCGCGGATATCGAAGGTGTATATCTAATTTAATGGTGTGATTTAATCAAACAAACATGATTAGTAGGTGCAGTGAGCTCTTGAGTTAGTTCATGGTCGGATATTGTTTACGTTTCGGTTCTATACTAACTGAGATTTTATGTATGTACTAACTAACTTAGAAAACTTTTTGTTTACTAGGTAATATTCTCTGAATTTAGATTACTAAAAAAACTATCATAAATATAATAATTGAGCAAGTACCTAAAGTTCATGTAGTAGGTTTTGAATATGTATACTTAGGGATTTTCTGTGCGGTATTTCATATCATATTGCAAGAGGCAGGTGTACGAGATTTGATTAAATCTGTAGGAAGCCATGTAGGTAGTTGGTAGCGATTTCCATGACATCCTGCCATCTGCAAGTCTAGCTGGGTTACTTTAGGATGTACGCTTTTACTAATATGCTGCTATATTTTATATTACCTAACTGGCTGTGCTAACGTTTCGAAATATCGTATTTTATTATTGATGTGAAAAGGCACCATTTCATAATTAAACAAGACCGAAGTAGGACAAACATTGTTTAAATATTCGGATAGTGATGTAAAAAACTGTTTAATTAATCTAAGTGCAGTGCAAGAGTAAAGTTTGCACACGTTCGGCTTCGCTATACAAACATGTTTGCTTTGCGCGTGTGAATCCACTCTCTTTGTAACTGTTTCTCTATGGTAAAGCTTAAAAATGGAAAATCTTTCCACTCCAGCATCAAACACCTTTATGTCCACACATTTTCATAACATCACATGAGTACCAACGAGTGACATCGTGCATTACTTCACATTTTATATTTCATTAATCAATTACGCATTACGCGTCGATTAATTAACGTCGAGACGTCACTCCTGAACTGAAACCCTAGGCGTGAACATGCGACGAAAACCCGGGAGGTAAAAATCAACCAGCTACAAATGATCTTTGCTATTCTACATTATTGATCCTCTGTCGTCAATGAAAATAAACCGGGACGGTCCAATTAACAATGGTGTTTGCCACATGGTATATCACGGAGGGGGCAGAGGGGGCGAGGCGTCGTGGGAACGTCGCAGGCGCACATATG
The DNA here is from genome assembly GCA_951394255.1 of Polyploca ridens. NCBI lineage: Eukaryota > Metazoa > Arthropoda > Insecta > Lepidoptera > Drepanidae > Polyploca > Polyploca ridens. The sequence continues at coordinate 8,325,388 of OX596257.1, forward strand.
GACCGCAGCTTTATCTTATACCATGCATATTACGCGACGTTTATAATAAATAAAAATAAAGTTTAGTTAACACAATCTACGCTACACCGGCCTCGTAATCACCCGAGCGCTCGCACATTTAGATTATGTTATGAACGATGTGTTTCATCTTTACTAGGCATGTTTACATGACGGCACATTATGGTGGCTCGCCTTGACTACCATACCATTATATGTATATACCTATTAAGTGATGTCGAATACATACATACCCCGAACCAAGCTGAACAGGTAAATAGAGATATAATTCGTATTTTTGCGCCCCGTGTCTGACTGTCCGATAACACCAAAGATGAGATGACAAAAAGTCTAATTCTGTTTCAAATCTTGACTTTCAAACGGCTTATCCGTCGGACTCACGTCAAAATGTCAGCACATCAGTAGACAAAGTCAAGTCCAAGGTAGTGTATTTTGAATGATCACCTACAAAACTGGCTGATCTCCAAAAACTATTTGGAATTTTGCTCCAAATATTTGACCGCACATTTATTTTATAGAACAGTCGAGTTCCGTTACGTATTTAGAAATAAAAACAATGTTTTGATCAAAGATTAAGAACGACTAAAATAGCTTTTTATATTTTCATAACTTTTTAACAAGGCCACTAAGTATATATGTAAGTCTATATGTAAGTTAGATGTGTGCGTAAGTATGCAAAAAACATAAGTGAATAAATAATACGAAACCAAACCTGTTTGCATTCTGGTGATGCAAAACATGCAATGTCTGATACGACGACGTGTAGGTAAAATATTAAATAGGTATATACCTATATGTAATTATGTATAATGAATGAGATTACACTGTATGTATAGATTACTGCAAAAAAAACAGATGTCGTAGTTGCAAGAGTGGGCATTGCACTTGCACTTTCGGCAGATGTGGGCTATGCATTATTCTGACCGGTTCAACGTCCTGAACCTATGCCAATGCCAACACTCCTGGCTGCCAATAACGGCCAGTTAATCGTCTGCTAAGTAAGAGTACTTGCTCACTGCAGATAGCGAAGATTTGTACATCCGCTTTCATCTTACGGAGAACTTTGTTACTTTATGCATTTACCTTTTAACATAAGTTTTCATAGCAAATGTCATTTCATTAAAAACACCTTCAATTCGTATTTATTTTCTAAGTATTAAAGTTTGAAATCGGATAAATTCTGCAAAACAAGATCAACAAACATTGCAGTCCCAACACAAATGGCTGTCGTTGTTCTCAGACACAATAATACATCTTATTAAATGCTGGGCATCCTTAATAGGTCATGTTTTATTGTCTCAGCATGAGAAGTAATGATGTATATTTTAGGAACAACACGATGCAATTATCCTGAATCAAAGCTCAAGGTACTAGATGATGTAAATCGGCAAACAATTCTTAAGTGAGTAGTTTATGAGTTTGCGTTTGATTGGACGGCTCGCTTTCACGAACGATTTCCTTGAGCTGCATGAAAAGTCGCCCGAAAATAACCGTCCCTACGATTTGCGGCGAATGATGATTTGCTAACGATGCGGAAGGGTCTGGGTATTGGCGTGATGCCCGAGCCTGTGTACAACAGATATATCGTGGCATTGGGCCAGCCAGGGTCAGGAGCGGACGATGCACTCACCACCGTCACGCACTCAATCACAAAACAAACCGATAGCGATTTGCATTTTAAATCATTAAATGTGCGAATTCAATACAAATTGACTCAAGCCATCATAAGACTACGCTGCGCAATTACCATAAGCAGCAAAATAATAATGATGGTTTATAACCATCAGATAAGGTTGGTTGGTAAAAAAAAGCAAGAAAATGTTCTACCCTTCTTAATTTAAGATCATTTTATGCAAGATTTAAGCTAAATATTATCTCGGGCTTAGAGTGGCTCCTCGACGGATAAGATAAGCGAGAGAGGACTTACTTATCTCAAGACCCCAAGGATTCGTGGAGGCAAAACAATATTTAGAAAGCGTTAGCTAAAAAAAGGCTATAATAAAAACCTTTCGTGTCCTTTTCCAGCGCAGCAGGTAGTAAAGTAAGCCATAGTTTCTCTCGCTTAGATTGTTTTGTAAATGGATGAAAGAACAATATTGGTGTGGCAATAAATAGAGTTTTTATGACAATGAAGGTTCGTTCGCAGCACCGCATCGGCCGATGGCTTTACAACGCAACTCGCTAACATTAGCGTCCAACCAAACACGTGTTCGTGAAAATGTTTATTTAGGCAAACCTCGTAAAACTCGCTGACAGGATGTGCTTTGAACCCTCAAGGTTGTGTAGGTTATTTTAAATAACTATAATTATTACTGCCAAATGTCTAAGTGTCGATGAATTTGTTATTTTTTTTATTCGTCACGGTCACGAAGATGTTATACATCATTTAGTTACTTAATAGGTAATGACTTTATACCACCTGAAGTTTTATGACTTTCCTCATTTCAGAGATAGCTTGGATAGACAAGGATATGAACGTCTTATTATTTGGCAAATCTTTGATATAGCTTAGACCAAAAAAAAATCTTACAAGTTTTTGACTTATCCAGTATAAACAATACGGATGATTCTGAAAGACTATACAGCTACAAGATTTTTTTTCAGGTCATACGAAACTTGGGCATTTACAGATAAGTTTCTTCATAAAAATCCTTGGCTGGAGACATATCCTCGGAGAATCGCTTCCTACCGCAGGGCATTACTATATTTGTCGAAATCGGTCCGAAGAGAGCGCAGCATGCGTTTGTCATGTACGTTTATTTACGCGATGCCCCGCAGAGCTGGCCAGCTTCCAGGAGTTTACGAAAATAGCAGCTTTGTCGATGTCATTGTACTAGAGCAAACGACGCCCTACTGCTCACCAAGTTAGGGTCCACCCTTTCTGTAGGTATAACGCAACCAAATAAATATACGGCTCATGGTAATTCTTTTATTTTATATCCAGCTCATGTACCTATACAGGCATTGTTTGCATCGAATCATGTGAATTGATCTACGACAATAAGCCAAACGTTACGTACGTGTCTAGCGTCCGTGGTATCGACAGTTTCGTTATCGTTCAAACAATCACTCTGTATACTTGTTACTACATACTAAAATTGTAATCGTTTCCATTTCTGAATATTTAAATACACAGGAAATTACTTTATGTGCATAACTATGAGTTTGGATTATTTAGTGAGAAAGTTTGAATTTATAGTTGAGTCCATGCCATGGACATCGATTTACTTAATTGAACTTTCCATAATTGTAGGCGTTCATTAAAATTACAAAACTATTGGCATTTTGTTTTGTAATCTGATTCTATTGGTAAGATTTAAGATTGTTTTAATTTAGTTACTGAATGAAAATAAAGCTTCAATTAACAATACATAATAAAGTCACGTTTTTGAACATGTTTATGTAAATATGTAGCCTAATTTAAACATAAAACACATCTCATCTCACTATAAGAATAATAATAAAAATAATAATCCTAACTATATATAATATAATAATAATATAATATAATATATATATAATCCTAACTATATCCTAACTAATATTATAAATGCGAAAGTAACTCTGTCTGTCTGGCTGTTACGCTTTCCCGCTTAAACCGCTGAACCGATCGCGATGAAATTTGGCATGCATATAGCCTATGGTATGGAGAAGGACATAGGCTACTTTTTATCCCGGGAACGCGGGTGAAACCGCGCGGGTCAGCTAGTATATTATAAATCCGAAAGATTGGATGTTTGTGAGTTTGGATGTTTGTGCCTCTATCACGCTTCACCATTTGAACGGATTTGGATGAAATTTGGCACGCTGATAGAATATATTCTGGATTAACACATAGAGTACTTTTTATCCCGAGAAAGCAATATATCCCTCTGGTACGCCGTTGAAACCGCGGAGCGCAACTAGTATTTTATAATGTTAATTTGATGTTCCGCTTAGTTTGGAATCAAATAACTGCATCTGATCCCAAACCAAGGAAAGCTATGTGTAGAATGTCCCAGGATTATTCAGCTAGATTATTTCCTTCCACGAAAATAAGGTACCTATTATTTACTATTTGAGTAGGTACTCAAATAGACCAACTTATGGTTCAAAGTCAAAGTCAAAGCCATTTATTTAATTTAGGCCCCAGAAGGGCACTTATGAAGGTCACATTTACTGAAGTTACCACCGGTTCGGAACTCGGCCTTCAACTGAGAAGAATCCGGCAAGAAACTCAGCAAGGTCACATTATTTAAATATTTTTTGGACAATATATGTTTGGCTTTTTTTTTTAAATAATTAACAATAAAAAAGATTTATAGGTATATCTTTATAGCATAGACGGATAGGAGTAAGCATTTTAACAAAACATCACAAAGTTCAGACAATACACGATCGTCCTTTTTTTTTTTTTCCTTTAATCTGGTGCGAAACGTACACACGGCAACACATCAAGCTATACATTTCCAGTATAAGCTGATCTCGCATTGTATAGGATTTTCGTACAATGAGAGGTCAGCTTATATTGGAAATGTATAGCTTGATCTGTAGCCGTGTGTACTATGGTATTTACCAATGTTTTTATTTCCGTATTTGTAAGGGTTTCTGCCAAGTTCTATTTGGCAACCGAGCCCTAAAAATATCCTAAATACAAATTTCTTTCAAATACCTATATAGGTATAGGTATTTTTTATGTTCAGTCTTACCCAGCCGAAAAAGAGTAACTATCGCTAGACTATTGACACAACTTTAAGATCTATTGATACACAATAAATAATAATTTATTTTAAGAGCAGCTTGATTATTAATAGGCATATTATTATTATCGAAATCCGAAAATATATAGGTACCTACTACTTACGCTATTTAAGATAAGAGTATACTTTATACATATATACTTCATCCACGAGTCTTGTTATTTAGGGTATAGAACCCTAAATAACAAGACTCGTGGATGAAGTAGTCGCGTTATGTCTGTCTGTCATGGTAATTGTATTCGTAGACTAAGAGCAATTTAAAGCTAAATACAAAACGCCTAAAAAGTTATCGAATAAAATCGTATTTTTTTTGTATCTCGGTACTTGCTACTCTTTCGTACTGATGTAGGTTGTTATTTTTAACACGCTTTTATTAGCTTCACCTGTATGTATATATGTATGAATGTATGTAAAGGAATCTCCGAACGTAATTTTCATCGACTTCCAGACGTCAGATTAAACTGAAATTTTGCACACTTATCAAGTACCGATGACAATACAATAATTTGGTACCATCGAGCTGATCTGATGATGGATCCGGAAGGTAGGGACTGGAACTCCATAACGGAGCAACGTTTCCTAGCCGTGTTTGGGCTTGTTGGAATTGTCATGAAATGAACTTTGACCATGTATGGTTTTCAGTGTCTGATGATGGAGTAGGAGAGTAAGCACTGGAACTCCATAACGGAGCAACGTTTCCTAGCCGTGTTTGGGCTTGTTGGAATTGTCATGAAATGAACTTTGACCATGTATGGTTTTCAGGGTCTGATGATGGAGTAGGAGAGTAAGCACTGGAACTCCATAGTGGAGCATCGTATACTAGCCTTGTTTGGGCTTGTTGGAATTGTCTTGAGATGAACTTTGACCATGTATAGTTTTCAGGGTCTGATGATGGAGTAGGAGAGTAAGCACTGGAACTCCATAGTGGAGCATCGTATACTAGCCGTGTTTGGGTTTGTTGGAATTGTCGTGAGATGAACTTGGACCATGTATAGTTTTCAGGGTCTGATGATGGAGTAGGAGGGTAGGCACTGGAACTCCATAACGGAGCATCGTATCCTAGCCGTGTTTGGGGTTGTTGGAAATGTCGTGAGATGAATTTTGACCATGCATAGTTTTCAGGGTCTGATGATGAAGTCGGAGGGTTGGCACTGGAACCCCATAGCGGAGCATCGTATTGTAGCCGTGTCTGGGCGTATTGGAATCGTATTATGCGCATTTTAGCCAAATATGGTTTTCTGAGTCTGTTGGTCGAGTCAAAGAGTAGGCACTGAAGCTAAATACTTATTATAAATAATAAAATGGTATGAATAATTTATGTTAACTAAAAAATAAAAAATAAATTACAGTTTAAAAAAACTAAAAAAACACGCTCAATATTTGAATGAAAAGCGTGGGGCGCTTTTCCTTGTAACCCAATAAAATTTCTAAGCATTATCATTATCATAAAGAAATATCGTAAATTACAAAATGAAAAGCGCCACACGCTTTTATTCAAATATTGAACTTAATTATAAAAATTGCTTACATTTAAGCCCTTACGGGATAGACAGAGAAAATATTTAGATTCAATTTTATAATTATTTAACACTTTTTAGTGCAGGGCTTTTTAAAGCGTGTTTTTTTAGTTTTTTTAAACTGTAATTTTTTATGGTATCTACCAAGTGTAAGGTACTTTGAATAGATAACACTTTGAAAATATAAAGGGTGTCCATTACACCCTTAATATACTTATAGATATATTATTTTTATTTGGTGTCCATGGAGATTTTAGGATGCGCATTCCATGGGGCTCAACCTTTAGCTTAAATATAACTACATATTTATTATTAAAATCTTTCATACATTAAACATAAGCTGTAGAGATACGGAAATATCATGGCTTTGTCCAACTAACGCTCTCGACTCTCATCAAACTGGTAATGGAAAAAGATGGTCGCCCGACAAAAAGCGAGACGTTTCGGCTTCGGCCCGTCCAACCCTTTTATTTTGTTTGGCTCTTTTTACTTTTATTCTAAAAATATCGAATTCACGAACCAATTTCGAAAGGAAACGTGATTCTATCCAAGGTCAAGTGAATTAGTATTCGTATAGTGTGTTCGCAGTTTGACCGCTCGCAAAAACATGCTCCTTGTCAAGTTTTTTTTTAATCTTGATTAGAATTGCTTGCGGCTGGAACCAGGCTACAACCTAAATAAAGTTACATAATTTATGTAATTTGATGGACTGAGGAATGCATGAGATTTACGCCTATTATGTTCTCTAAATTTACTTTTGCAACTATTCATTATTCTATCCCTCCCTTAGGAACTTGCTCTTTATTATACTTGTTACTTAATACTTATGTTGCGCAATACCGATTATTATATGGTAATAATTATTAATTTTATGGGCCAAAAATTACAAAAAAAAGCTCCGGTTTCTTCTGTTTTAACTTCATTTCGACTCAAATCGAACGAGCACTAAGTAATTGTTACTTTGGCTTTGCCTATAGTGACAAAAATATAACACTCCTTCAGTCAGTCGGGTAAAAACATTGATATTTTCCTTTACCTATGTATTATTTATAACTTTATAAGTCACAAATAAAGGTTCCTCCTAAACATTATGGATACAAATATACCTGATTGCTTTTTGCTGCACTGATGACGAGAACATTATCAAAAAGTCATCTGAGTACATAAAATAAGGTAGCGGCGATATCCACTGCCTATATTTTCGTGATTAATGTATTATCCGTCATTGGATTTGATCAATGTTCGCAAAAAATTGTAGGTTGGAAGTTACAAGAAAACTGACTCATACGCGTAGGTACATTCACATACGCTCTTCGAAGAGCTTCATGAATTGAATCATTAGTTTTCAATGAATCCTCTACACCACTATGCAATTATTCAGTGATGACTAAACGAAATATGAAAATGACTAAAAGATTGTTCCTATATTGTATTTTGGAAATATTTTTGGTATGAATCTATTTCAGCCACCCTCGATTGCTCATCTGACCCCTATCGGTTTCCGATTACGTTACTACAGCGACCCAAAATAAATATTCGCTCTTATTGGAACCGAAATATCACAGTGAGAAATCGCTCGATAAGCTGAAAAAGCTCTACCTCACTATAACAGGATAAACGGTGTGTGCGTGTAATGTTGTTGTTATTATGACATGCCGATTGATGTAGAATAGAAGCCGGCTTCTAAGTCATATAACCTCAAAAGCTCGGGGCCGTTGAGCCGGTCGGCGATGGCGATGGCGATGGGGGAGCGCGCAGCCGCTCAATGTTGTCGCGCGTGCGCCCGCCGCCCGGCACCGACCGCCGCCGACCGAGCGAGCGACGCTGCACAAAGCGCGACCGGCCGCGATGTCTCACACCGACTCTTCCCAACATTGATGACTCGCTAAACGGAGACACGTCCTCAACAACGTGACGTTCAACAACTGTGAATATATGAGCATGTGATTAGGTTATTTGTGGCAAAACGTAACCGTAGTGTTTTTTTTGTGATCCTAGCAGCGGCTAAAATGTACAAGACGGTGCGTCACGGCGAGAATAGTCTCCAATACACCATCCTCCCTCAGACGGAGGAGGTGTTGAACAACAGCGGACTGAAAGGCAAGGGCCGAGATTACAGCCCGTCTATTCACATTCGACGGTCTCGCAGGAGGTCCACAGTGAAATATATATTACTGATAATATTCGGGATTATAATTGCACTCGCATTAGCTTCTGTTCCGCTATACGTTATGAACGGAGCGCTGTACGCGCGGAGGAACCAGCACGACCAGCACGAGGTGATCACCACTGCGCCGTTTGCACCATCCGGACGTGAAATAGCAAAAACTCGGAAAAAGGAACTAAAGATTTCTCCGGATGTGATTTCAACTTTAGGGTCAAAATTAGAAACGATCTCAACCACGACACCTTCTACCACCGTCTCTACAATATCACCGACGGTTACCAGCGAAAGAGTGACTACGCCTCCGTGGAAGCCTGCTTTAAAATCCTGGAAAAGTTTAACGTCTTCGACTACCATTCGACCCGTCGCGACGGAAGAAAACGTCGATGTTTCACTTATTGGGACATCTTCAAGTAATAATAATCTCATTGATCGCGACATTTCACTGAAACCTTGGGAAAAGGACATTATTATACGAGCTACTGTTACTCCGGAGACGATCACGCTACGTAACGTTATAAAATATTACTCGCGCTCGTTCGTTCCTTCTGAGAAATCGATCGTAGCAAACACAAAAGTTTTCGATGATGTCCTGATAACTACCAAAGGCACCACGACGAGGACTCCGGTAACGACGGAGTTTACGACTACCAGTGAAAAATCAAAATTGACAGACTTGAAGGATACAATATTATCCGTGGATGACGACGATGAATATAAGGGATCGCTGGAAGTAGACGAGGTGTTCTCGTTGCCGCCTCGGAAACCTGAGTCAGCCGCGCCGGGTTTGGACGCCGACGAAGTGACGGTGTCCAAGGCCACCGACGCCGGCTGGTACGGAGCGAGGTGGCCGTTCGTCGACACTTCGTCCTACTTCCAATGGACAGTGAGTACCTACCATTGCGATTCCGCCTGCTATTATGTAATATTTACCTATAATGTAGGTTAGATACCTATATGAGCGTATGTATTTACTTAATCGGAACATTTCTGCGTGATCGACATACCTAATCATAACAATTATTCTTCGGTAACAGCTGAGTAATGTGAATTATGAAAGCGGATATGGAAACCGTAGTTTATTTATGAAATCTATTGCGGATCGAGTTCTTATGTAATGTGATTCTGATAGCAACCTGCAACTTTTCCCTATCTGTGTGACGCAACAAATTATAGCTGCAATAGTGGTTTTAAAATTCTAACCACTCTGCGGAAAATTGAAGCTAGGGGCATAAAGATAATGGAGTGAGAATTTAAGTCTAGATAGAGAATACAATTACAGTTGCATTTTTTATCAAATATTTCGATGTCATACGGATTTTGATCACAATATGATGCAATAACTTGTCAAAGACTTCGTTTTACGTAGTTACTTAGCTGCTGCACTGCTATTTAATAAAGTATACGGACTGTATTTCGGAACTTCGGAATTTGAAACACCGATTGACTGTAGTGCGTATGTGTAATCATTTTAAGAATTCCGAACCAAAAAGGTAATAAAAACTGGTCAAGTGCGAGTCGGACTCGCAAACGGAGGGTTCCATACAATATTAACTAACTCATTGTGCTTTGAAAACAATTAATTTCGTTTTTATTATTTGTTGTTATAGCGGCAATAGAAATACATATACTCTGAAATTCAGCTGTCTACCTATTACCTTTCATGAGATACAGCCCACTGACAGACAGACACACGAACGGATGCACAGCGGAGTCTTAGTAATAGGGCCCCGTTTGGTACCCTTCGGGTACGGCACCCTAATAAGGAACACTTATGGTGCCACTCTGTCCGTCTGTCTGCCTGTCCGTATGTCCCAACGGTATATTTCAGCAACCACTAATGCTATTGATTTTAAATTTGGAACCGTTTTAAATATTGCTTACACAACCTTATTGCAAATAGAGAGGTAGAGCATAGCGTTATTTCGTTCAAAGAGCAGCTCGACTGGGGAAATACCTTCACCTTACAGAATACCATAGCCGAATAATGTTGTGTTCCTGAGCGTGAGTAAGGTCACCAGTGCTCATTGGGGAGGAGGGGTAAAAATAGAACGAAGTTTCTAACTAGCAGTATTTTCGAAAACTTCAAAATCCGTTTACAAACAAACTAAGATATACGGTCCTGTTTTTTACAACAGTTAATGGCCCAGACCAAGAAATATACCTAACGTGCAAAGGGAAGTACTTAGTCGGAACTTACGATGAGCAAGCCAGATTCAGACTCGCACTTGGCCGTTTTTACTTGTAGGTTCCGTTAATATGCTTGACTTACCACAACCTCGCCACAAATAAGTGAGCCTAGCCCACGGGCTAGCTAGCCCAAGGGCGATAGCCAGTTTCCTCACGATGTTTTCCTCCACCGAAACCTCAATCACACTTATTGTAGGATTCGAACCCACGTCCTTCGCCACGGCATTCAATGTCAACACTGAGCTATTATCGCATCGCTATCAATCTTAAGATTCAAATACCTGCCTACCTATCAAAATAAACCTAACAAAAAAAGGTACAATACTCAATCTATCCTGTTTTTAGGTTGTATTGTAAAGAAATAACAAAGATTATTTGTACTAATATAGTACAATAATTAGGTATGTATCGTTTTCTGTGTCGTTGACAATAACAATATTGGCAAAACAAACATAACATAGCGTCAATTTATTAAAATTAATATCCATTATGGCATAGCGGATATCTTAGGTACTTAGTTATATTTTTTCGAGTCTGTAGTGTACCTATACTTGTGAGTAATTTTACACGACTAGGTTCTTACCTTTAAAGTACTAAAGTAGCAAACAAGTACCTACTATACGGCCCCACTGACAGTAGCCGAGTGTTGCCTATAGGCGCTTGCTACACTATAGGTGGAAAACTTTCTTTATTGGTCTGAGCACTAAGGGTAACACTCGTGCGATGCGTTTCACTAATATTCGTGGATTTGGGAGGGCCGTATTATCTTTTGTAACATCTGCGTAACTTTCCTCTTTTTACTTTAGATGTACACAAAAATTTAGAACAACGAATTAAGGTGCAGCTCCTGCGCCATTTAGCAAGCCAAACTCAAGAGTAAAAATAAACTTTATGAAACTGAACTGCTAACGTCAATCCATACCTACTGGTTTACTGCGCCACAACTATGCATTTACGATTTGAGATTTATTTTATAAATCCTGGGACATTCCTCACACACGGTCATCTGATCCCAAACTAAGCAGAGCTTGTAATATGGAAACCAGATAACTGATATAATACATATACTACTTTTTGTTTGTAAATACATACTTAATATACATAATTACACCCAGACTCAGGACATACAGACATCAAATGCATGTCCTGTGTGGGAATCGAACCCACGACCTGCGGCGCGTAAGGCGAACCTTAACCAACTGCGCCAACTGGCCGGGTAATTAATTTTAATCCGCGTAGCTACCTTTTATATTGATTAAATTTCTTTACTTTAATTTGAAGTTAGGTAGATACCTACCTAAACTGCAATGTCGAAAATACTCAATAACTTGTAAGTCCTTTCACTTCAAAGTCTAGACAACATTTAGCGGGACCGGACGCCCTAAGGAGGGGAGAGGGAAGAGTACCCGAGACTACAAGGGGGTTTGACTTCAATTTATTCTAAACGCTTTAAATTTTTTATCATTTCATTTCGGTCGCGAAATTCCTGAACTTCATGATAAGTATCATACCTACTGCATAGTTAATGGATAATTCCTATTGTATAAAAAACTTGGTTTTACCTTATTTAACCGAAAATATTACGTCAGGGTTTTACGACTCGCGGAACGCGACTATCAAACTCATATCTGAGACTGTGCTGGGTAGTATAGTAGTGCCTTTAATTATATACATAATAGCTCAGAGATAATAGTATGGATACCATACTTAAGCTTTATTAAATCTTAGTACTCAACCATGGTGCGAGCCTAAAGCGGTTGCGACTTGCGACCATAGAGTGCCATAGATAATAATAAGTAGTTGCGACCATGTTGCGACGACGCGACATCGAAATATCAAACTATCAAACCTAGGAAATCGACATGAGTCCTTAGCGAATAATTAGCTCGCGCTACCACCGTGACTCACTACTACACTAACACTAGGTTTGCACCATGTTCCCATGTCCTATAGGACCTTATAGGTCTTCCTGGTCATTATTCAACCTGTATTTCTATCTTGTCATTGTATTTACTGTCCTCTTCGTAGGGTTACTCCCCGGGAGACAATCTGCTGCTACCCCTGCTTGTGGCAGCCCTGTCATCAATCGCGTTGGTGCTACTCCTCGCGCTGGCTGTGCGGCGTCGCAAGAGGTCACACATTGTATGCGCACAAATTGGGGTACGTGTTGTGAATCATTCTAAGTATTTCCTTCAATTATGAAGAAAGGTCTTTAAATAATGTAAAGTTGATGCGAAAGAAGTTAGCAGATAGCAGCTACCCGTGACTATAATAGGGTCACGTTCAAGGACTTTTGGGGTCCATAGAAAAGACCTAGCTTGAACGACACGTAAAAACAAATGAAGGATAGTCTCCAGTCAGGAGCTTTCACAACGCTTCGATTTCGAGACTCAAATATCGGAGTGGCAATTCATGGAGGGAGGTCCCTTGAGTAAGTTTAACAACGAAATTCTTCTTTGTGAAAGAGGTATTGTTAAAGCAGTGGGAATCTCCTAGTGTAGGTACTTACCACCCAGCTTTTCAGATTCGGTGCAACCTGCGTCGAGAGTACATTCGATTCTTATCTGCATGAATGTAATAGGTGTCATTGTATGATACGTCACAGAACAGTTTCTGTCATGGATTGCCTTATCCCACACAAACATGACCCAACTATCCTGACGATCATCATGCTAGGAGAAAACTGTCTCTCATGCAAGTTTACAGTTAGCTAAGAATATAAATAAATAATCCATGCACCTTGTTCCAGCAGACAACCGCCGAACTTCAGGAAGACGATAACACCAACCTGTTGACGGCCGAGAACGCCGAAGATGCCGACGAGTGAATTGATCAATCAGCCACGCTTTTAGCTTGTTCAATACTCCATCAAGAAGAATGCCTCGTGTACAATTTAGGTACATATCGTAGATATTACTGCGGCGGGCGAAACGTGTATATGCTGCCGGGTTCACGCTGAGACGCAACGTAGATAACAAATATATCTCTTGATTATCACCATAATATATGCTATACAGGAATTAAGGAGGATGCAGTTCGATAGTCTTGAAAGTGATGGTAATGTGGTGTGTCTGTATTATTACAATATGGAATGGAAAAGAGATTACGGGATATTGCAAACGCAGTAACCTATGTTTTGAAAAATAGATTGTAATACAGAGTTAATTTATATAGGAACTCAAAAGATCAAAATTGATGTAGGTACCTATCTAAATAAACTGGGAGAATCGGTATTGAGGTTTTCATAATGTTAACGATGTAATAAAGAACATGGACGTGTCCTTGCTACCTCGATTGTACATTAGGCATTCTACGCACTTTGTAATGATTTAGCAGCAATAGTGTAGTTTCTTGATAATGCAGTCGCATTGGATGACCACACTGCGTTCGTCTCCTAACACACCAATCATATTTCAAACTTTCAGTGCCTATTGTTTGTATATAATGTACGATTTGGTTGGTCTCTGTGCCGGCGGAGGCCGCGAGGCGGTGAGCTGGAATCCATGTTCAGAGATACGATATAATATGTAAGAATATTTTGTAAACGCACTAGATATTCGATTGTATATTAGGTACGTACGTGTCAAATGCCAAAGTTGCTAAAATTATTTTTGTTACGAGTATTCTACACCGTACTTACGAATTCACACTCGTAATACGACATAATAATTAGATAATAATAGAGTATTCATGAGCTTGCTAGTGACTTTATTGTGGGGGCATTCAAACGTTCTATATTCATTCATTAATAGAGTAGGTTCGTGGAAATAATCACTAACAATCGAAACATAGATAATTGAAGCCCAGGGCACACGACGGCTTTGTCTGTTTAGGATAGCTTGATTGAAGTTGTGACAGCAAAAGAAAAAGGAAATCGTTCAAGATAATGTCGTAATATAACCACGATGTTAGCAACCTTCTATATTCTACACATGCTTGCACCTTAGGTAGGAAAAGTACCTAAGTCCAGCACAATTCATGAAACGATTTATTAAATAAGTCATAAGCTTATTATATATCAAGTTGCTTTATCATAAAGCAAAATGTGTGCGTATAATGAGGCATGCATGGCGTGCAGTGATGCAGTGGTAAATGCGACACTGTACTGTAATAATAACAGATATCGTTAGGCTATCGTAGTGGTGTGGCGGTGGCGGATGGGCGCGTGAATCATCGGCAGACGGTAACGTCCTGCGATGTACTCGTATATCATATCTCTGAAAGTTTCGATCGAATGTCTCGTCAGTATTAACTAAACCCTGTGGTATAAATTTACATAATAAGCATACTTATTTATTTTTGTGTAGTCTGATATAGGATAAGATGAAATATCAATCTTGGTGTAATGTTATATCTGTGTTTTAACGTCACTCTTTTATTAATATAAATTTCAATTAACTAGGTACTCTTATATCGCAATTGAATATTTATATAATTTTAAAACATAGTTATAAGACTGATATAGGATTGAGTTGTTAGGATAGTATTTTTTTATTTCGTAGCAAAGATATAATTTAAGTACCTATGTATAACGTTTGTTTATAACGGCACTATTGCTTATTCATTTTCACGTTTGTGCTAATAATTAATACTAAGTACCTACCTACGCATATTACGTTATTCAATGTTAGGTAAACGATTGTAAAATCGAATGTGTGGATGCGTGGGGGATATACGAGGGCTGATCGTTAAGTCTCCGAAGGGAACAAAAAAAAAAATATCGCCGCGAAAACAGCGTATGTATGTAACGCTGTGTTTTGATGAAACATCTTTTTTTCTTCAATTAATGCATTCTTGACGGTTAGCAATGCCAATATTATTAATATTTTAGGTTTATATGACTCGTTTCTGATACTTATCAACCAGCCCACGTAATTAGTTAAAAATTAAAATGTGATACCTCCGTAGTATCTTCGAGTGTTGTCGCTCCCCTATAGAAGGATTTTGAGGTCATTTAGACACGATTCGATTTGTATTTAATTATAAATGTTCTGCCAATGTCTAAGAAGGCAGATGTTTAAAATGAACTGTTCGTATATAATTACCTCTATAATAACCTGAGAATCATTATCGATCATGCTAATATGTTGTATCATGCAAGAGTAACTGCCAGTTTCTGAAAGCCAAATCAAAGTTAATCTCTTGTTGAAAGTATACCTGTCACTGTCAATGTCGTCTGAAATGACAAAGACGGCAACAGTTTTGATTATAGATTAACTTTGATTTGGCTTTCAGAAACTGGCAGTAAATCGCACACTAATGTAACGTCAGATGATAAGTTACAATTTGCTTTTGTGTTAGATTAGGTTATTACATTTGTGGATGCCTTGATCAGTGTGATTATTTTGTATTTTGCTGATGACACCCACCATGTACATAAGTAATTAAATAAATTATGTTTTCCCACCCAATGTGTACATTTTATTACATGCATTGTTTGATCTTCGTTATCCTATCCATATTATGCAATTTTATACACGTTGCCGAGAGACCTTACTAATGAAATAAAGCTGAACAATTGTTTGTTTGATTGTTTCAACGCTAATGTCTGGAACTACCAGTCGGATAGGCTATTTTATCCCTGGAACGCGTGTAAAACCCCCTCGGACACTTAGTTATATTATATGCACACGGCTACACATCAAGCTATACATTTCCAGTATAAGCTGATCTCGCTTTGTATAGGATTTCCGTACAGTGAGAGGTCAGCTTATTGGTGAACTTTGGGGCAGTAAGCTAGTACTTTTATAAGCTATTTTGAGGTACTATTATTGCGCGAAATAAAACCCGATATCAAAGCAATTGACATTTATGTATCAATGATTGAAAAATGTCATAACTATTAAACCAAAAAAAAACGTATATACATGTAAAGTGAAAATAAACTTAACTATGATATTAACCTAAATTCTTTATGCTTGTATGTTATTGCAACTGACAGATCTCAAATAAATTAGAACCATATTTTGTTATACATACAATGATATTCATACATAGGTATTATATTTATGTATACCCAGTGGATACTTTGATGACATCTTTTCGGACCTATGTTGGGTGTCTCATGTTGAACAACTTTTACAATGGAAATTACTCTTTTCATACTAAAGAACACGCTTGTTCTAGCAATATATAGGGTGACTGATAATTAGTAAACGATACTTAGACACATGATTGTACTCATGATAACAAACAACATTCCCAAAGAATCATGTGTCTAAGTATCGTTTACTAATTACCAATCACCTATATATGAGATTTTTTTTATGATACCGAGTTGGTCCCATAATAAAAAGTTATTCAACATGACGGACTTAAAAGTTTAAAATGGTTGCCATTTCAAATTATTCACCCGCTATAATAAACGTCATATTTATTTTTCATGCCTTCTTTTCCGCACTTTATTCGCAAAAATCAGTATGTTACAATTTAGATACCTACCTCCATATATTATTGAAATGCTATTGTATAAATCTTTATACAAACCAGTTCCGTTTTATCCACATGACAATGAAATTACATAAGTTGTTGTAGGTTTACCGTAATAAATATAATAATATAAATAGATTGAAGTTATAAAACTGTTAAAGATGAGTTAATTATGTCCCTACACATAGATTACTTAAAATTTCTATAAATATAGCAGTTAACTTAAGTTCAAATAATAAATACAATTAATATATAACCATATAACCACATGTAATGTGAGATAATAAATAATTTAACTCAATTTGTTATTTTTGTTAAGAATATAAAAAGCATTTACAATGCAAATACTGGCTTTGTACAACCTTCGTTTTTTATAAGGGAACTCAAACATCTCCGTGTACCGTCAAACATTTAAAACATTAATAAATCATATTTTTAAATCTACGGCAATTATAATATCAATCAGAATGACACGGATAAGAAATATTGTGGCATAATAACCATAGAAACCTAAATAAATGGATACAGAAGACTCCCAAACAAATAACGATATCGAAACTTACGTTAACAGCGAGTTAATAAAACTTGAAACATCTATATGCAATCATACAAATAAAAGATAACGTATCACTGTTATGTAAGTCAACTATATTTAATAAAATATCTACAATTCTAGCGTTCGCGTTGAAAATAAGTAGAACTATGTCTATGTCTATTTATTTAGATTAATATGACAATAATAACACAGATATGATCGTGGTGTTGATGTTTGGTTACTGCGGCGGCGGCGGCGGCGGCGGGTGTGCCGGCCGCAGTATCCTGGCTAGTACGTGCCGACCGCCCACTAGCTTCAGTTGTTGCCCATCCATTAAAACGCTGCGAACTCCGCTAGATGTCGCCACACTCGCATTTGATACACCCTGATACAAACAATAATAGCATTGGTTCATGTTCTTATATTACTTGAATTAGGTGTTACAATCATAGAGTAAGAATAGTATAGAGTGATAGCGTTAACAATGTTACCTTTTGCGAAGCGTAAGCAGTTTCCGTATAGATTCATTCAAAAATATATTGTACACTTGTTGATTTACAGTCAGACAAAATGTCGATATGGATTCCATGTAAAAGACGAGAAATTGGCATTCATTTATATGTATTTCAGTCGTTCTAACTATCAACGCGAACTTAGTTTCAAGGCATTTTGCACGTACCTACGCTCTATTAATATTCTAACTCTATGGTTACAATGTTCATTCGATATAGGAGTCAGAAAATAAAGTAATATATTCGAATGTATTAGTGTGACAACTTTTAAGGTTTTAATTGGATAGGGACCTATTATTATTATTTGTATATTTTGTTATTATGTTGGCCAAAACATATTACTTATTGTGCACAAATTCCCGTTTTGAGTATGAAATGATGGAGATAGCTTATAAATATCTAAATGACTCTTTGCTAAAAACTTCAATGATTAGTGAGATCTGGGGGCCTAGTCTGCTATTTTTACTAAAAATCATATTCTGACACGATTCCATTACTCCATTGCCATTGAGCCAATGAGCGTTGTCTATTCATATCAAATGGTTTTCGTCTTTATTGAATTAGTAGACTACCAAAACTGTAAAATCTGTCAATTTTGACACCACAATTAGTTCATTGGAACACAACAAGAACTCAATGGGGGCTAACGCACTTGAATTGTCCGCGAGAGGCGCTAGTGTAGCTTGGGTCTCTAGAAATGACAAATGTAATGAACTTTTACTGTTTGTGAGCTGATTATCGCGAAATTCCACTAGTTACATATTTGGTTATTAGTGCCGATTCGCACTAAATGAATTTTAGGCACATCACATCTCTTTCTTACAAACATTATTGAAAAAGGATAGAACATATTTAAAGCTGTCAAATTAGTCTTTGTCGTCTTCATTTGTGGGTATTAACGTAACCGCGATACACGGCGACTAAATTGACGTTGAAAACAAGCATTGGACTAATTTGACAGGACTAAATTTCATTCATCCTTTTCTTATGTTCTTTGTTAGAAAGATATATAGTGACATTAAATTAGTTTAGTTGTAAACAATAGAATTGGCACCATTATCAACTATATTGGCACTGACGCGCAAATTTTTTTCAACGACAGCGATTGGACCTTTTCGCTATTGCCGTCAACTGGTAGCCACAGACAGAAACGGTAGCCCTCGTTGTAATAGCAGACTTGGGCCCCAGACATAAATACATTTTCATACCAGAACCAATAATAATTATATAAACCAATAATAATATCATATATTCACCACTGTTTTCAAAATATACATATGTTATCTCGTTTCGATAGATGCAACCTTTCAAAAGTGTGTGGCATTCTTGTTGAGTCAAGCGTGATTAATGCAGTGTTATTATCATTCTCAAATAAGACTACGTGTTAAAAAGTTCCTCCCCATTCCTCTATTACGTATTCAAACCTCAATGCAACCAATTCTTTAGAAAAATTATTCATGCAAATAATTTTCAATACTACATTATCTGAAACACAAGTTGTTCCGTATGTAAAACATGCAAAAATCACCTGTTGAATTTTAATTCCTTGCGCGAGTTTTACTTGTTGTAAAGGATTCACCTAAAATGTAACGAGGATTTATTTTACAAATAACAACTAAATATTTTTGTTACCTAATTGCATTCTCTTTTTTTACGCAATAAAAAACATTATTTAGGTATGTGGCGTATATAAGTTTGTAGTTAAATAATGTAAATCTGTGTGTAAAAGTTTGCTCAATATAATTCAGTTGCGCAAACATAATAAAATTGTAAAAAAAAACAAAGTTAATCTTACCTGTTGTAATTTTAATACTGGAGCCGATGATGTTGGTGTTGTAACTGCTTGTGCTCCTGTAATATCAAAAACCATTAATTTAAAAAAGAGGAAATTAATGAGCATAGTTTATTATAACGTATTATGAAGATATTCAGCATATAGAATAGACTGAGAACCCTATTCAGGAACCAGCGAGGGTTAATAGAGGTTTCGTATGAATTCAAGCAAGGGACTCACCAATATTGCTTAGAACTAATGTTTGAGATGTCGCAGAACCTCCGGTCGATGTAACTCGAATGGCGCTGCCGTCACATTGCTGTAAAAAATAATTGACTATGTACCGACTTTTTTTTAGCATTGCCGGTTTTCTGTTACATCATAAAATAGTTTAATTGTAAGATGCTCGAGTTTGCCCACATTTATAAAGTGGGATGTGGGCGAAGGTCATAATAAGGTTTGTTAAAAATTTCATTCTTAATAAAAGCTTTTTTGGTAACTGTACTTGCATTGTCATTGAATATACTAATGTATATTCAATATCAAGTCAATCCGAACACTGGAAGTTGGTGAAATTCGACTTGCAAGATTAGACTCGTACATACATACCTACATACATACAAACATTGCAAGTTAAATACCTATAAGCTTGTAGGTACACACGGCTACTGATCAAGCTATACATTTCTAGTATAAGCTGACCTCCCATTGTACCGAAATCCTTTACAATGCGAGATCAGCTTATACTGGAAATGTATAGCTTGATCTGTAGCCGTGTGTACAATGGTTTATTTTTACATGAATTTGTCGTATACATTAAGATCCTAGTTAATTATCTCTATTCTGATCTATTACCAGAAACTGTAGCATGGTTAGCCGATCTTAATCGACCCGCAAAGTTAAGCTACTACTGCTACTTCGGAAGGTACGTAAAGCCGTTGGTCCTAGTAATCACTAAATTGTGATAGTTGTTAAGGGCGGTATGTAAGCTAAACGTCATAAACAGGGTTCGCTATTTTAGTGGTTTATGAATGAAAACATGAAAGAAATAGTAATATATGATCATAAACATAAAACCAAGATACTAATTAACAGATCCGTGTTGGCCCTTTTTTTTTAATTTGCTGCAATAACTAGCAAAAACATTACAAATATTACCAAAATCATAAAAATCGAGGTTTGCCTCTTTAGTGATACCATCAAATTTAGAATCCATTTTGTAAAAATTATGTATAACATCGAATCACAAATATACGTACAACAGATCCGTGGGGCCACATTTTCATTTTTTTGTTTAAAAATAATGTAATTTATTTATTTATAAGCATCAATTTTGCGACGCCATTTGTCCATACATTTTTCTATGAAATGTCATGTGAAGCTTTATATACAAGACGCAATCGCGAAAGCAGTCAGTTCCCCCCAGTGTCCCAAGGTGACACCACGTCGCTTTTTATTGACACCGGAAATGACGTCATCCACATATCTGTATACATGCGCTTGTCAAAAAGAACATGATAAGTGCATTTTTATTTTTTAAATTATTAGAGTTATGAAATCTGAAATACACCATGAACATTTTTTTTATGGTCATCAGTATTCATTTCATGACATGTTGATACGCCCATAGTCTTTTTGAAAAAGTCCCGTATGCCAAAATATTTTCCTTGTTCTCCCTCTCAGCTATTGATTGCTTATTTTGTTTCTTGCTTATAGATAGACTAGTCTTATTCATAAAATCATGAATAAGTTTTTGTATCGCGCGAATTTTTACTTGAAGATAAACCTTAATAATGTATCGACGATGCTGAAAAGAAGGTTAGGATACGGCCATCGAAATAATATAAGTATTTTATTAGATTTCGCGTTCCGAACAAAGAAACCGTAGAGCTTGGCGACAGCGGGGGTAAGGTGGGGGCCTGTGCGAAGCGAGTGTGCAGTGGACTGACTGTTGCAGTGCTAAATCAAGCTGTGTCTAAACAAATTATAAAAACGATAGATAGATGCTTATAGATTATATTTTTCTCGCGACTAAAATATCTTAAGCGCCCATGAATTTCATAGCGCCTACGCGTTTATTCAACGTGTCGTTCCTATAGAATTACACCGCAGTCGTGGCATTTAAATGAAGAAATATTTTTTCTATTGTGATATTACGATATTATTACCTATTTATTCACTTGAACAACAAATAAGTTTACTTACTTGCCTACTAAATTGTTATTTACGTCCAGGTTTACACTCAGGTTTGATTCGATTTCTTGTATTATTAACGCTGCTCCGTACGCGCCCATCTCACAGAAAAGAGTTCTAGAGTTCCGCGTTCACTACTTTACACACAGCGAACGAGCAGTCTAGAGTTCTAAAGGTAAATGGGCAAATTTGCATGGAGCTTTTCCCTTTGGCGGCCAGCAATAATTTCTGTTTTCTATTAGGCAATAATATATTAACAAAAATATGAAAGCTTAATACTGTGGTGTATTTAGAAAAAAAAATTATAGATTATTGAAGATTTAAGAAATAATTGGAGATATTATGAAATTGCAAGGTAGTTGCATTAAATGTAATTAGTATCCCGTACCAAAAGGTGTAATTATATACATACAGCAAGCAAAAGTTTGTTTACATTCTTTATCTCGTCTCATTGGCCTTACTTAAGTTTCATTAGTGGCCGCTCATGGGCCAGAATGCCCATTGCCTTTCTACCTTGTGTCACTTAATAAATAAGACAGTGATAGCTCAGACGTGTCACCTCAACTGCCAGCTTTAGGTAATGGAACTCCGACAGAACTCGAGTTCTCTTGACCGACGAGTTCTCTGTGTGCAATGATGAAAGGCGCCGCATAGATTACAGTGAACGCGGAACTCAGAACTCGGAACTCAGAACTCTAGAACTCTTCCATGGGATCGGCGCCTAAAGGTGAACGGAACGCAGTTCAGTTCATTCGAACAGAGTGAATGTTTGGAACGCTGTATATATATATATACTAGCTATCGATAGATATAGATGGATACGGCCATTTGTAAACAATTCACTGTTCTTATATATATTCTTTTACTATAAAGCTATCATTGTTACTAGATATATTCTTTGTAGGTTTTATTTTATTGAGCATAACTTGATAAGCCCCTTTGCAAATCTTTTCAATTTTAGTATTCTTATAATGGGTTCCCTATCAATCGCCGCTATACCGAATTTAACAAATGCTCGTTAGCTAATTATGAAATATGCAGTACTGAATTGGTCATAGCAGGATAAATGCTACGGCCCACGTTGAATGGCCTGCTTTCGCATATACTAATAATTATGGGAAAATAATTAGGGATGTTACTGTTATGCTGAAATCGTATATTTATCGGTATATTTCGCTGCATGGCCAATATTATAATAATCATTGAAAACGATTTCTTGACATACTTAAATAACGCTGCGTGACAAATATAAATGTAATATAGAAAGGCTTCCAAATCTTTTAAAAGAGTAATAAATTCGTGAAATATATCTGCGCGACCATATCTTCTAATCTGAGAGCTAAATCCGCAGATAAACCATTAAAGTAGACAACCTGAACCAAAGGTCCTTGATTACATTTGCTACAGGCCTCGCACTGGCTTAATTAGGCACGGTAAATGAAAGCTATATTGGCTACTAGCTATCTCCCGTGGTTTCCTGCGGTTCCGTTATGAAAAGTAGGCTAACAAATGTGAATTAAAATATTGTTATAGCATTTGAGGATAATGTAGCTTCCTATTTAGGGAATGCAAAACCGTGGCAAAATGAAAACCGGTTTTTATTTCGGTTATGAGACGAAAAAACCGGTTAACCGGTTTTAAACCGGTTTTTTTAATGTTCGCTCGTTTTTTTTTTCACATTATTTCTATAGCTCGAATTATAGATACTAACCGTGCCTAAGATGTAAAAATCGCAAACTGTGGAATTTTTATCAGTTAAAGGTAATGAAGTGGGTATAAAAAAAACATCATCACCATCTGCCTGCCCTGTTTCCAATCATTTGGGATCTGCGCAATATTCGTCCCTTCTATCCGTTATCATCTTTCATACAATTCATCCATCTCTTTTTCATCTAATTGATGGAAATAATAGTTTATTTAACTGTAGATTCGTTTTCATCAGCGACTCGTTTATATAGACTACACGGTTCGTTGCTTTTGATTTTATTGTATACGAATGAAATCATAAAAACATATCACGTTTGCTTGGTTTTTAATTGCTATGAGATATGATGACTTTATGTTAAAAAATAGATCAGTAATTAAGAAATACTTATTTAAACATTTATTAAATTATGTTTCGTACGTTATAATATTCATTTCACACGTAATATTATGAACATGGCTTATTATAGCGGCACAGCAACTTGCGTGTACACAAAAACGTGATTATTACTATACGAATGTTGTCCTTAGATAAAAAAAACATTACCCAGTCTTTGTTGTCGTGCAGACGGGTAAAAAATAACACCAATCAATCAGCTTGCTGTCTGACAGATACATAAGAGCCTTCATTGACAGTAGTTGCTCCGATAGCATGAAATTAATGCTGGCGTCCCGCAAGGCTCTGAATTATCCCCAACACTATTCCTCCAGCATATCAATGATATACTCTCTATTGCCAGCATTAATTGCTATGCAGATGAAATCACAGGGGACGCTCATTACACGAGCCGTGCAAATATCCCTCGTTCTATATTGGAGAAAAGGTGCGAAGGACTTACGTCTTAAATCGAGAGTAAACAAACTAGTGACTCCGATTGGGGTCGACTAAACCTAGTCTATTTCAACCCCACTAAGTCACACACAAGCCTGCGCATTCACCGTTGAGAAAAGTCAATTTGATGTGGCTCTTCATTTCTAGAACATGTCCCTCAACATCACAAAAAGCATTGGGATCCTTCGCATTAATATTTATAGCGAGACGTTCTGTTCCAAAGTCATCTACAAGGTATTCAAAAAACTCGGTGTGATTAAGTGAGAGCGAAGCAGTACTTCTTATCGAGACAAAGACCGCAACTATATAAGTTGCAAGTCTGGCCCAAATGGAGTATTTCTGTCTTCTGTGGGCACCTGGATACCAGCTTGGGTATTTAAACTCAGTTCAGCGACGTGCCGTTAGAATTGTCGACGATCCCGAGCTCACAAGTGTTTTAAAGCCCCTTAGTCTGAGGAGACACTGCCATCTTATGTGTGTTCTACCACTTTTCCAACGGGCAGTGTTCTGAAGAATTATTTGACCTGATGCCCAGTTACGTTTTACCATCGTAGTCACCGACGGGGAGTCCATCCACACACATTGGAACCAAAATGGTCTCGTACTGTGCGGTTTCAAAGAAGCTTCCTATCGTGGACGCTCAGGCTGTGAAATGAGCTCCCCGCTTCAAAAAGGTTGAGGGTTGGGAACGTGCGAGTGATAACCGTTATGTTGCCAGTGAAAGCGTCCATAGGCTACGGTAACTAGTTATCATCAGGCGGGCCGTACGCTAGTTTACTGCGTAAGTATTGTAAAACAAAGTTTAATATATTTTATATCATAAAAACAATAATCATTATAAGTTATTTTCTTACCAGCTCAACACACTAGACGTCAACACACTTCAGTTCATCACAAAAATACCCACTGCTTTGCACTCAGTTTACAAAACGGCGGCAAATCATCCTTTTTTAGTATTTCCAAACATTGATATAAAAACCGAAAATAACCGAAAAACCGGTTTTGGTGTCATGTAAAACCGGTTTGTTTGTTAGTCAAAACCGTACCGAATAACCGGTTTTTCGATTTTCGGTGAAACCGGTTTGCATTCCCTATTCCTATTACAACTCGAGTGGCTTCCTATCCACCTTCGCCCGAATACACACATATTATCACTCTTATACACTGATTTATTTAATCCTAAAACCCCTCGCTATCTCATGGAACGCTTCGAGTACTACACCTCTTATCATCATCTTCTTCATAGTTCCTTGGAACTTGAACTCCAAACTCTCAGTCACACTTCTCACTTCTTACTCTTATTCCCAATCATTTACTATCCAAGCTGTACGTCTCTGGAACTCTCTCCCTCAGACTATAAGACAGGCCCCGACGTTAGACTCTTTTAAATCTCTTGTTATTTTCACACTATCACACGCTATAAACTTCCTCATTTCCTGCCTTCCTTTCTATTTTACTAGAGTTGTTATTTTCACGTTATGAAAGTGTATTCTTATCTGTTACACCTATCATATTCTCATATATCCTGTTACCCAAAGGTTGTCTGGAAGAAATCGCTTAAGCGATAAGACCGCTTGTTTTGTATCACTTCTTCTTGTATAATGTTTCGTTTTCTATTATATGGTGTACAAATAAAGCATATTTATTTTATCTTATTAGTGAAATAATGTTCAGAATCGGATTAGTAATTTCAAAGCCTCGTACATGCCTCTTTATATAATACTAGCTGTCCTCCGTGGTTTCACCTGCGTTCCCTTGATAAAAGTAGCCTATACCCTTCTCTATACCATAAGTTGTCACGACGCGATGTAGGCTTGGCTATCAGCTCTACTATCAGCCTACGACCGGAGCTTTCAAAATAGTTGATAAAGCAGTTGAAGAAGATGAAACTGATGACTGTCTTCCATAAAGTTTATTGCGTAAAAATAAAGAACCCAGCTGGGTTCTAGTATGATAATTCTTTATATTATTGATGCACTGGTAAACGAACTGTATTAATGTATTACTAGGATATATTATTTCACTTTAAAAACATGTCCACACAAGTTGCGTCTCAGTACTGATTGAAATGAATGAATGTCTGATGGGACATTCTTCAATTATGAGAATTAAAAATATTGAAAATTCGAATTCGAAAATTTGATCATTTGAAAATTTTAAACATTTAAAAATTAGAATAATATGTACTAAATAGTATTTTTGACCAGAAGCAATAATTGAAATAGCCAAATCTCAATACGATGGCTTCAGTGGTTTAGGCGTGAAAGCGTAAGCAAACAAAAACAAATGGGCCAGTTGGTGCAGTTGATTATGATTCCACTTATAGCGCTGCAGGTCGTGGGTTTGATTCCCACCCAGGACATGCATTTGTGTGCATGAACATGTCTGTATGTCCTGAATCTGGGTGTAATTATGTACATTATGTTATTTATATATTTACAAACAAAAAGATGTCCATAGTACAAGCTCAGCTTAGTTTGGGATCAGATGACCGTATGTGAGGAATATCCCAGGATGTTTATTTTATTTATTTATTATTTAAACTTATTATTTATTACTAAACTTATTACCATTTATTATTATTACTACTTATTAATTCTTAAACAAACAGAGTTACTATGGATTAGTACCTACCTCTTCAAAAAAAGTTAACATAAGTACCCACAAAGTACTAATATAAAGCATCGCACTGAATTTCCTTTGCTTATAAGTAGTGAATCCATGCTGTTTAATAATTATGTAAACTTTGGTCGTGCCTATTTAAACAAGCCACTAGAAAAGGTATTTAAATAGAAAATTAAATATTATATTACTCAATAATATTGGAATTTTATCGGCTGGTACCACGTTATGCGGTACGTACCTAACTTGACGCAACGTCATGTTTGGATCTGATGCATGTGTGCGTGCCTGTAACACAACTGCAAAGTAACAAATGAATGCTGGTTTTCGCGCGCGATCTAGCCTACATACTACCCTTAAGCTCGTAAGGAGGCCTCCTAGACGGCTTGAAAACTCCAACAGTAAGTTGACTAGCTTACCTCCACCAATCCACAGTAGGCATGCGTGGTGGAATATCTGCCCGTTCTCATCCACCCTCATTTGTGTGCAGGAGGCCTGTGATCAGCAGTGAGACATTATAGGCTAATGATGATGATATGTGACGGTTACCTGTAGTATAATATTGTGTAGTGGTTTTCCGGAGGTGAGTAGTAAGGGCCTGGCAAGGCGGGCGGCGGGCGGCAACACCCGCACGGCGCGCATGCCGCCCGCACCGCCCACCCCCGCCCCCACCCCGGCCATACCACCCACCCCCACCCCAGCGCCACCACCCACCCCCATCTGCAACGAGCGGCCGCCGCCCATCATGCCCTCTACTGATATCATCTGACCCTGGAACATACATTATATCATTCATATAGAACATGTCTCACGCTCGCCGGCAGTCTAATGCACTTATTACACGTTCCTATTTTTAGGATCCTAACTAGGAAATAGGAACGTGTAATCGCAGAAAGAACGGTTAGTGTCCTAAGTAGTGAGATAGGAAGGTCCCAACCGCTCTGCTTCCTTAAACAGGAAAGTGTAATCGCGTCGCTCCGATTTAGGACGTTTAGGGATGTAACATTGTTCTTCAAAACATCGATGTTTTGAAATAATTATATAAGGCTTCTAAAGTCTTGGCGTATATTTTGAGGGATGAATGTATAGGTCATTAGTAATCAAAAAACAATAATAGAATAATAATCCGTACAATATATAATTATTTCAAAACATCGATGTTTTATTTCAAAACATCGATGTTTTGAAATAATTATATAAGGCCCTTCTAAAGTCTTGGCGTATATTTTGAGGGATGAATGTATAGGTCATTAGTAATCAAAAAACAATAATAGAAAAATAATCCGTACATTGAAAGTACTACATTATTTATAAATTAATACTTGGTACTTACTTACATAAAGTTCAATTTTGTTTTATTTTAATATAAAGGAGCTCATTTGTATTCATTGAAATTTTAATTTGTGTGATCGGTTTGAGAGAATAAAAAACTTAAAACATCGGAAGAACATCGATGTAAGTATAGTTATATTTTTTTTAAATCGACCTTTGTTACATCCCTACGAGTCGTCCGTCCCGCTTTAAGTATAGTTGCTATACTCTTTGCCGCGTCCTAGTTAGAAAGCAAGATAGTGTAGTGTAATAAGTAGCTTCCTGCTTCCTTGTTAGAACCATCCTAGTTAGGATCCTAAATATAGGAAGATGTAATAAGCCCTTAAGGCGCAAGCCACATAGGAGCTGGCGCGGCCGCGGACATAGCACGGTTCAAATTGCGACTTTATTTCCGTTTGATGATGATGATGATGATTAGCACTACCCTCAGCCAGTACAACGACCGACCCATGTCCTATACAACCATTCAAGCATCAGCTACCATGTAACTAGCTTAGTTTATAATGACTGGTACCTGAATAGTTGTATCGGAGTAACCATGGATAAACCAAGGGGTGCGTGGTATATAGGAGTGACACGCTCTGGGATGGGAGAGGACGGCCAGCCAACCGCAGCCAGCTGACCACAATCGACCGACTGTTCAGCCTATAGCCAATATTGGAGAATGGGAAGACGGGTATCATAGAGAGGGATGAGCGTTGGTGTATGTTGAGCGCTGGGCTATAGACGAAATTTGAATAGAATAGATGAAGCGCGTGCCATGTTAAAAAGAGTCCGTCCAGTCCAGCTCTTATTTTGTGACTTGCGCCTTAGTCATATTTATTTTGTGTATTGACATTATTTTATTCCGCGAGAGGCGCTGCGCGCTGTTCCCATTTCTGTAGACACAATATGTCGTTATTAGAAACGCGAATTAAACGTTTATTAACGTCAACCTGGTCACTTACGGGGTACTGCCCACCTGTAGTGTGTATTGGTCCAAACAAAATGAAGTAAAGGTTTTGAATTGTTTTACGGCCAAGGCCATCTAATTGGTCCAGGCCGGCACATGATCGACATACCATCGAGAAAACTGTTGTATTTCAAATATTGATAAGAATTACAACATAATATTACATATTTGCTGTAAGCATGGTTTTGAAGGAATATTAAAGATTTCAACCTCTGGCTTCTGGCCAAATATAAATGATAATAAACATTTGTAAGGATGTACATAATGACAATATTTACCTGTGCGTTAGTCAATAATTTAGCTACAATAGGCTGCCCCACCGCCGGCTTATCTCCTGGCGTTTGACTTCGCACCACTTGCGATATCGATTTCGGAGTCTGATTCGCAAGCTGCACTGTCTGCCCACTGGAAAGCTGAAGTGTTTGCCCACTCGACAACTGAACTGTTTGCCCACTCGATAGCTGCAACGTCTGCCCGCTAGGCAACTGAACCGTCTGACCGCCAGCTAACTGTACAGTCTGACCGGCAAGTTGCACCATCTGAGACCCTAATTGCACACTCTGCCCACTAGAACTTTGAACACCTGAACCGGATAATTGTACATTCGACCCGCCCAGTTGAACAGTCTGAACGTTCCCACCGGATAGCTGCACCGTTTGACCGGAAGGTAACTGCACACTTTGCGGTTGTAAAACACTCTGACTGGCAACTTGAACACTTTGTCCACTCGGTAGTTTAACGGTGTGTCCCGTCAGCTGTACACTTTGACCGGCCAATTGTACAGTTTGACCGCCGATCTGAACAGTTTGCCCGGCTAGCTGCATTGTCGATACCGGTATTTGAACAGTGGGTTGGCCCGTTTGTATATTTTTAATTGTAGAGGTAGACTGTAAGGTGCGGGCGCTCGGATTTTTGCCCGCTGTTGATACTCTGACGGCTTGCATGGCTTGCGACGTCGCTAGTTGCACAGTTTGCCCGCTGGGTAGCCGGACACTATGCGTGGGTAGTTGCAAGGACGACAGTTGAAGGGTATGTCCCGATGTGAGCTGTACTGCTTGTCCGCCGGGCAAGTGGACTGTCTGATTGGCCGCCAGTTGGACAGTCCGACCACCTAATTGAACTGTTCGAGTTGCTACTGATGACGTCACCACGGTTGGAGAACTGTTCACCACAGTCGTCGGACACGCTGTAGCCTGAAAAGTATTTCAAGTCTTCAATTTATTTTTTATTTTCAATAGATGTAATCTATAATATAAAGGCGAAATACCGCTAACTGATTAATTACGAAATCTCGAGTACAATAAAGCCTACAAACTTGATATTGCCCGGTAGGGAATCGGGGGTAAAACCGTATAAAAAATATTGTCCTTACCTGTGCTACTGTAGTCAAAGCTGCAGTACTCGTAACAGTTGTACGTTTCTTCGTTGTTGGAGTATCTGCTTACAATAAATGCACATGAATAATAGCTCAAAGTCAATAAGACATTACATTATAGTCAATAAAGTGTATAATAAAGATAATATAAAACTTACTCTGTTGCAAAAGAGCGCGCGGAGATATAAGTGACTTTCCAGACGATGGTGTCGCCGGACTTAACACTCTGACCATTCCACGGCGAGATGTTGGAGTTACCTGTACATTAAAGCAGGCAATTATCGACTTATCGATGATGGATATAATGTTTAATATTGCTATTTGCAAATATAACATGACGGGAACTTATTGGACTCTATTGCTATAATTTAAGGTTCAATAAGCAAGAAGCGAAGAATGAATGTGTGACTTAGAGTTGTGGAAAATAATCAATTCAATGTATTATAGGCTTAAAGACTCCTATGAAAATCTATAATAATGATGTATCGAACCTGTGTAGTAACAGTAGAAGCAGCTGTAGCGAGAGTTGTCTGAATCGAAGACGGCCTTATTAACAACGATCGTGTTACTTGCGCCACCTAATGAGATCACATTTTAGTCTATATTCAATTATCTTTGTTCAAATCAAACAAGTATATAAGTTCGTAAGGCTTACTTTACTCTGAATAGACACCGCAGCGGTAGGTTGCATGACGGTAGACGTCGAAGATATTTGTTGACTTATATTACTTGAAATTGATCCCTAGAAAAGAAAATAAATAACCATAGATTTAACTCATTTTTCTTAATAAAGTTTCGCTAACTTATTCGATAATAAAAATAACGAACCTGTGATTGTGTCACTTCAGTCTTTTGCAAAGGCCTCTGTTTAATCAAAGGAGATTTATGCGGTAAGGCTGCCACAGACGGCAAAGATTTTGACAGTTGAGCAGTAGCTTGGAGCGAAGGAACATTTGGCTTCACAGTCGTCACAACGTTCTGATTGGTAAGATGAGTAATACTGGTCGATGATTGGACGGACTTCCCAGCGCTCGCTTGTTTCGATTGGATACTTTGTTTTAGTACAGTTTGTTTCGCCATCGGTACACTGGTCTGCTTTACCGATGGTATCACATTTGTCTTTGGAGTTGGTGTCGGTAAACTTTGTTTTGGCGATGATGTCGGCAAACTCTGTTTCGCCGATAATGTCGGTAAACTCTGCTTCGGCGATGGTGTTGGCAAACTTTGTTTCGGTGATGCTGTCGGCAGACTTTGTTTAGGGGATGGCGCTGCCAATGTTTGTTTCGGCGAGGGCGTCGGCAAACCTTGTTTCGGTGAAGGAGTCGGCAAATTTTGCTTTGGCAATGCTGTCGACAAACCTTGTTTCACCGAAGGTGTCGGCAAGCTCTGCTTCTGCTGTGAAGTCGATAAATTCTTCGCCTGCTGAGCGATTAGCGTCTGCTTGAGTTGAGACAAATTCGCTTTCGCCTGCGACATAAGAGTGGCCTGCTTGACCGACTGTGCCATCAAGTTAGCCTGTTTTACCGACTGTGACATTAGCGCCGTCTGCTGTTTTGTAGGCTGAGTTGCCGCCTTAACATATTTTTGAGAGAGTTTGGCTTTTTGTATGGGTGTGGCAACTAATTTTCCTTTCACTTTGGGTAGTTGTGATGTGTTGGGGTGTGTTCGTGTGGCTTGCATGAGTAGTTGTGCGGAGGATAAGTGTGGTGGCGCGGTGGGGGAGGTACTGTCATCCACATCTACGTCACTGTCCGAGTTACGATCATCGATTACTTCCTCTATGCTGCC